>JAVDPK010000335.1:353262-363549 GCA_034780415.1 Cichlasoma orientale
GTGTGTGTGTGTGTGTGTGTGTGTGTGTGTGTGTGTGTGTGTGTGTGTGTGTGTGTGTGTGTGTGTGTGTGTATTTACATGTGTGTGCCATCATTTTTGCTACAGGTGGAGATACCTGTAGAACATATTTCATCAATGCAAAGTGCAGCATCTGTGAAAGATATAGTTGTCAGCTTTACGTTTGTATAGATGGGGTCGAAAGGCGGAGTTGAGATTGAAGGTGGGTGTGGTCTAACACATGAGTATTAAGTACTGAATTTGTTCAATGGTAAATGGATTTGCATTTATATTGAAATCTTCTAGCGTTACTGACAACTCGAAACACTCTTACACTATGATCCACACACACACACACACATTCATACAATTCTTTGTTTGATGCATACAGTGCTTTATGGGTGTAGTATCCAGTAATGCTATACTCTGTTGAATCACTCATGAAATGATTTTGTCCAGTGAAATTGCTTAGAACTAACTGTAACTACTAATACAAAACTGTCTTTGCAGTACTGGTACTTTCGCAGTTTCTTTTGGTTTATGAATCTGTACTCTGGGAATAACAGCGACTAAAAAAAAGAAAAAAGACAAATCTACTTCTTCTTCTTCTGCTTCTGCCTCTTCTTTCAGCTGCTCCCTTTAGGGGTCACCACAGCAGACCAAGTGCCTCCATCTCACCTCATCCCATTCTCCTCTGTCACTCCAACCCTCTGCTTGTCATCCTTCACTACACCTATGACCCTTCTTTGTTGTCTTTGTCTTTTTCTCCTGCCTGGCAGCTCCATCTTCAACATCCTTTGCCCTTTATGTTCGCTATTTGTACGTCCCCAAACCATCTCACCTATGTCTCTCTAACTTTGTCTACAAGCTGCTCAACTGAGCTGTCTCTCTGATATAATCATTTCTAATCTTGCCCCTTCTGGTCACTCCCAATGGAAATCTTAACATCTTCAACTCTGCGACCCCCAGCTGCACCTCCTGTCTTTCTGTCAGTGCCACTGACACCAAAGCATACATCACAGCAGGCCTCACTGCCGTCTTGTAAGCCTCCCCTTTCATTCCTGCTGCTATCATTCTGTCACAAATCACCCCTTACACTCATCTCCACCTGCTCCACCCTGCCTGCAGTCTCTTCTTCACTCTCTTCTGCACTTTGGATGGTTAACCCCAGGTACTTAAACTTGTCCATCTTCACTACCTCTGCTCACTGCATCTTCACTGTCACACATTCTGTTTGCTTCTGTTTGACTTTGTTTCCTCTTGTCTCCAGAGCATGCCTCCACCTCTCCAGGCTCTCTTCCACCTGCTCCCTACTCTCACTACAGATCACTACAGAGACTCCTGCCTGACCTCATCTACTAACCTGTCTATCATCATTGCAAACAAGAAGGGGCTCAGAGCTGATCCCTGATGTAATCCCACCCCCACCTTAAACCCATTTTTCACTCCAACTGCACACCTCACCACTGTCACGCTATCCTCATAATATCCAGCACCACCCTCACATACGTCCGCCATTGCTCACTTCCTCATACAGTACCACCTCCCTTGATGCTCCTTCAGATCTTCTCTGTACTTCTCCATCAACAAAAAGGAAATGACAAATGTGAATATTAATCGTGAAATCAGAGCCAGTTACAAAAATTACAATTATGCTCATAACTTGGCTGCATCATAAACCTTCAGAAAAGCCAAGTGGCAGAGATGAGTTGTTTTGTTCCATAGTTACAGCATCCCACTTTCTTCATGTAAATGCAGAAGAAAAAACTAAGTGCGGTGTGTACTGAATTACGACAAGATATCCAACATCACACATTCACGATAAATGAACTTAACAAATATTCTGAGCCACAATCCCCCTCCGCAATGTCGTTTACCACAACTCCTTTCTCAGATAGCACCAGCAGGCCCTCTGTCTCATTGCCAGATTGTTTATTCATGTGGTTGAGATGCTTGAAGCTGAAAGTACACTAGGTCAGTTGACAGTAATGTATGTATCCAATAAACTAGCACAGCCACAGCCTCATCTTAAGCTGATACAGCATCAAAAGGGGACAAGTTAATAATAGTTTCTCACTGGACTGGTGAAAAATAGTCTAGTCTTGGAAGAGCTCGAAAACATGGCACAAGTTTCAGCATCCCAGAACACTTTTCTTATTGCCAGTTTATTTTCTGTAATGTATTGTTGTGAAGTGTTCAGAAGAAAAAGAAAGTTTCTTGTTCCATCTGCGTGTATCTTTACCTGATATGAAAGTAAGGTTACATTCCATTATCATTTTCATTTAAATTGATTTGTGGAGTCATATGTGGGAGGCACGAGTTCAATACATTACAGCACACAGTGAAATTGGCTATTGAAATTGACGTAAACAAGTAAATACTGGAAGTGATGTGCAATCAAGGATAATGATGGCAGTAGTTCATGTAATTATACATGCTACTAATATTTATAGAGATATCAGTATAACAGTTTACTCTGAACAAAATAATGCAGTGAAAAAATGCACGCCATAAAACGGATGGTTTTACTGTAAATTGACATCAAGGAGAAAAGAAAACGTTTGGGGCGTCTGTTCTTGGAAGCACATTATCTCATATCTTGTCAGCTAGCCTTTGAGACATGAGGAATAAGGCAGGTAAATTACAATACATACATTTTTCCTAAGAGTGGCTCCAGATTTTCTTGTGCGCTACAAACACAGAGAGGAACACTGTTCAGCTGTTTCTTTTATTAGAGTACTTGCATCCAGTGGTTTTCACATTAACAAGCACTGCACTTGAAAAGATTATCTGGCTCCCAGGCTGATAGAAAGAGCTTCAGATTTGTTCATTTAATATTGCTCATTTAGATCAGATTCCTCACTGATGGTACTGCTTAAAAATATCCAAACAGGTGCAGGATAGCATTGTGATTGTAACTTCTAACTAAGTCAGTGTCAACATAAATAAACTAAAGCAATAATTCACAGTTCTTTCCTTTGGTGAACAAAACTGGTGCAAAACCCCCCCCCCCCAAAAAAACAACTGCTGTAGCCTTCCTTAGATGGAGAGCAATGAAAAAGATTTGTTTAAAGTAAATAATGGCGACACAGCTTTATTATGTTGTGATCCCTGCTGTTAGCAGCAACATTGCTCAGGTATTTACCGATGAAATCGCGCCGAAGCTTTGCTAAAAAGGTGTCAGGAAATGTGGGTCTGTAATACACTGTGAATGTAATGCTTCACTCTCACCGGTACAGCTGAGCCCCGTTTTATTCCTCTCTCTGTGCTACAGGCTGCATATAAACTGAACCTAATGATGTTGAAACGAGCACGTGCAATCTTATGCGAGAGTGTTAGTGTTGGAGCTCGACTGTGCTCATGTGCTTGCCTTTGTCCAATTGTGATTGAATGTGTGTGTATGTTCTCAAGAGAGCGGAGTTGCTAGACTGTGGCTCGTCAGGTAAATGAATGGTGATGCCTCCGTGTCTCAGTGGTAAGGGCTAATTCAGTTTCAAAAGCTGCAGAGCATGCACTGATAAATCATGCACCTGGATTTATGCACCGGTGGACCACATTCTCTTTCTCTTTTTCTTTTTTTCCCTCTCTCTCTCTGCTCACCTTTCTCTGCGTGTCAGTCTAGTATTTATTTCACTGGGCGTTACAGAGTGCCTCGGAGCCACCTCGGTCTTCACGACCAATCGGCAAGTTAATGAGTTCAATTTAGATTTGAGAAAACAAATGGAAGACAGCAATACAATAAGCAGTCCCCACCAACAGGGAATCTTTTAAGTGAATTTGTGTGAGTAAAAATATGCTTGAAATTTTCACAAGAGGTTATATGTTAACATTTAAACCAGTTCCAATTAAAATAGTTTGCTACCTAAATTAGGAGGTGCTCCATAGGCATGCCATACTGTGTAAACAAACAGAATGAGTCAGTGTCTCTGGTGGGTGACTGCCACTAAGAATTCACAGTAAAGATCAAGATTTAAGTTGACCTGCTTCAAGCTGGAAAATGTAGTCACAGAATCTGTACCAAAACTTGTAAATCTTAAATTAAATGGGCATAATTCCCACCTCTGATTTTCACTTTTGGGGGCATTGCAGTTTGACTTATTTATCTGTGAAATTTCACACTCACATCTGAGAAAGAAAATCAACACGACTGAAATGGAGTGTTGACTTTTTGAACTTCGATGATCTTCACTTCTGCCAAGCTTCAATCGTCATCCACATTTTTGCATTTTATTAGATGCAGACATCAAATGCCTCGTGCATTTACATTTACAGCTTTTGGCAGACGCTCTAATCGACAGGAGCTTACATTAGGAGGAAAATGAGTAAAAAAAGTTAGTGGGTTAGTGTGAGAAACCGGAAAAGCAACACTAAACCAGGGTAGCAAAGAAAGAAAACTAAAAAACAAAGATTATTTTCTTGGACAAAAATATAAAATCTGATGCTTAGAATATCTTGCATGTATCGCGTCAAAGAGGGGGGGTGCCTATGAGCATACAGGAGACTGATCTACTCTTTGGCTACAGTCTCAAGCACTCTTGCAAAGGAATAAAATATACATATGCATATTTTATTGTATAATACAGACACTAGCATCATATTTACATTTTAGGCTTTTGCCAGAAAGGCCATCAAAGCATTTATTCATTTGTTTATGCCCCTTTTGAACAGTAACACTGGAATTAAAATAGGGTGGTGCACTTACACGGGCATGAGCCTCCACAACTGAGCCACTGGATGATGAAACAGTTTCACCGCGTACAGTTTAACTCAAATTAAAAGCTATGGTGTGTTTTTTTTTCTTCTCATATCTAATGTTACAAAGGATGATGCAAAGAACATTATCTAACGGGCTTGTATCTCCCTATTAAATTTATATTTAGCTGACAAACTTGCAGCCTGCTAAATGTCAGCTTGTTACTGAGTAATCGGGAGATGTGTTTCACATCTCAGCAGGGGTGCGATCATAATTTCACTTTGTATTTACTGAGATTTAGGTTTGTTTTGATTATTAAAACTGTCATGTCACAATATTTTTTCAACTTCACTCATGATAAATCTGGCATGAATGAAGCTGAAAATATTGTTATTACCTTATGAAGCTTTGTTTTTTTTATTGGTGGAATGAAATGAATAGAGGAAAGAGAGTTGTCATGGAAACCAAAATATTATTTTAATTCTTTGCACTTGACATCGCTTTGACGTCGCTGGCGGAACTTAATGGCATTATGTTACACACAAAAATATTCCATGGCAGATGTTTTCAGTGCACTCTAGAAGGAAAACAATTTGTCAAACTTTCTGATACAAATTATTCTTTTGAAGAAAACGGCCAAGCCAAGAAGGTCTTTACGGCGACCTTAGAAGCTGGAGGTCATCATGGCACATCTTATCAGAAGCACATTCAGCGGAGCAGAATGACAAGCTGAAGCCATGCTCCTCGAAGGATTTGTCCATATGGAATAACCGAATATCTGTCAGCACAGAGTATGCCATCCTCTCAAGAATAAAACTGCTAAAAGGACACCCCCACCCCCACCCCAACTTACCTCAAAAATGTCAGCAGGGACACTGTCAAGATAAGTCATCTAAAACTCCCCAATCCAGGAAAAGGCCATGCCATGGTAATCAGCTTAACAGCTGGGTAGGTAGCCATGTGATGACCCCTTTGATCAAAGAAAGACTTGGCCAAACAAAAGAAGAACCTCTTTTTTTTTAAAAAACGCTGATATAAATTGCGCACCAGAACAAAGTCATCAGAATAAAGGCACATAATCATCTTTGATCTTTCTCTGTCCTTGTGTGTGACTCACAAAAGCAAATCAACTGCTCCTCTCCTTCTCGCCAAACACAGAGAATTTTCAAAGGAATATATTCCTCTAAGATAATATTGCTTTTTTCTGTCTGTTTTGTTAAGTTTTTATGCCATACAACTGTTAGAAGTATGCTTTCTTTCATAAACAATTTCATATATTCCCCATATTACAGTTAAGCTAATTTCCCTACACTATGGAGTCTAACTTGCAACTACTGTTGTATGAATGATGATAACACCCCCTTATTATATCATCTAGAAATCATTTCAGCTAGTCTATATTCTACCCAAACCCTCATACAACCACTATTTTGTGAAGGTGACCACAATCTTTTTTGCTGCACTATAGAGGAAGGGATGCTTTTTCCAGGAGTCGGTGTGTCAAAACATTAAGTACCTATTTTCTTACTAATTATTAATTGTTCTGGAGATAAGACCACGATGCAACATTATATGAAGATGAATGTATTTCCTCCATGTATCGTTGAATTCAAGGCAGCACTTCCCAAGTTACTAATGAGTCAAGTCACAGATGGAGATGATCCATTGCTACCATTCAAACAGCAACTGCTGTCTGCTGTTGAAATGAATTGGGGAAGGACTCCGGGGAGAGTCACATCACATTCACATCACACAAAATGAGGCACACTCATTTGATATTGATATAAGATTATTAAAAAGGTTTAGCATTCAGAGTGACGTATGTATTTGTAATTGTTGTTGATGCTTTGTTCCTTACTCTTATTGACCCAAGTTCCTGACACTGGTCCACAGTCAGAACTCACAGTCATCCAGTTTTGGGCTTGTACAAAGTGGAACTGCATCAAGTATGAAATACAGTTTTGATATTATCTTGAATTGACCTTGTGACCTATAATCTGAATGGATGTGACCTTCCTAGCAGCAGGACATCTGTAATATTGCAAAGTAAATGTATACGGTTTGTAAAGTGTATTAAAATAGCCCATAACCAACATTTTTTGTTATCTTTCACAATATCTTGTTGAAAACACTGTAACATATGGAACTTGCACCAGGGAAATTTCTATAACCTTTGCAGCTCCTTTGCAGCTTTTTGTGTTTGTGAAGTGGATTGAAATAATCCTGCTATGCTTTCTATTACAACGTTTAATCTTAAGTCTTCTTGTAAAGACCTTTTTGTGTATTTTACGTTGCCACATGATAAAGAAAGGTCAAATATTATCATATGAAGCATAAATGAGAGCTGAGAAAGCGGAAGCTTACAATTTGTGATTAAATCTCAACAATCTAACGCGCGTAGTTTTAAAATGTAAAACATTAAATATCTTGGAAAAGGTACCTAATCATCTATTTATTAAATTTTTTGATCCTGTGTGGCTTCAGCACATCAAAGCCATAAGAAACAGCACAGTTTTAATCTCTGAAGCAACCCACTTCTGAAAAATTGTTGACCAGTGAGCAACCCCATGCATATGCAGTCACTTTTTCACTCACACTGACTGCTGATGAGCAGCTGCTCTTGGCCACTAAATGAATTATCACATTCAGCATTAAAGTCCAAAATGTTTAAATTGAACTAATCAGAGGAACACATTGCTTGCAGTCATGGAGATTACTTTTTATGACTTCATCTTTTCTTCTTTTTACTTTTTAATCGACCCCGATATAAAGTCTGTCTTCTAACTTTTGCCTCTTTATCTTGATCGGCTGCAGCAACTTCACAGAACTTAAGCATCAGCCTACTTAATGTCACTTCATCCCAAATAAAGAGTTGAGTGTGGAAATTAAAATTTGCTGAGCGTGAATAACGAAGATGATGAATTCAAATAAGCCTTTTTCAGACATGCACTACTCTTCATTAATCTGATGATATCTCGTGTCAGCTTTATATCTGTATGAGCGCCCGTAAGTCTGAACAGAATGCAGTGACTTTACTGGACAGCCATGCGCAAGATTATGACTGTTCGTGGTTCTTGTGTCCCCTATACATTTTTGTGAGCTTCTCTCACTAAAGCAAACCAATTATTGCCCTAAACAATAACTCAGGAGATAAAGCAGGTCACCTGCTAATTGGAAGGTTGGTGGTTCGATCCCTGGCTGCTCCAATCAGTATCCTTGGGCAAGAAACTGAACCCGAGTGGTTTGCAGTGTGTTCGTCTGAGTGTGAATGTAAAAAAAAATATGCGTGCATGAATGTGTGCGCAAATGGGTGAATGAAGACGTGCTGTATAAAGTGCTTTGAGTGCTCAGGTAGAGTAGAAAAGTGCCACATAATAGCCAGTCCATTTACATTCTTAGCACTTCTGTCTCTGTTGCGGTGACATTAAGGCATTCATCTACGATAGTTCTCGCCACATATGGAGAGAATGTGTGACTGCACTGCTTTAATTCTAAAAGTGCTGGTCTTTTGAGCACATGGAAATCACTGCACAAGTGCCTTGGCTCACTCTGCCACTGCCATTGGAGAACTATGTCTAAAGGAAACCTTGAAGCTCATCGACATGCACAACACGGACAAAAGTGCTGGGCTACACCTCCTAATCTTTGAATTCAGCTGTTTTCAGTCCCATTGCCACAGGTGTATAAAATCAAGCACCTAGCCATGCAGTCTGCCTTTATAAACATTTGTGAAAGAATGGGTCATTGTAAAGAGCTTATTGGATTTGATAGTTATACTGTAAAAGGATGCCACCATTGCATCCTATCAGTTTGTGAAATTTCATCCCTCCCAGACATTCCACAATAGTTCTTTAAGTGGTATTATTGCAAAGTGGAAGGAAACACAGGAACTCAGCCACAGAGTGGCAGACCACATGAAGTTACAGAGCAGGGTCTCCGAGTGCTGAGATGCATAGTGTGTAAAAGTTGATAATAACTTTAGCGCTCCAAACCTCTTTTGGCATTGATATCAGCACAAAACTGTGTGCATGACATGTCCGAGCAGCTTCTGTAGGTGTAATATGTCGGTGGCCCGAGACTTTTGTCCATACAGTACATTAACGACAGATCAGTGAACTCAGTAATATTATATATTGGAAGCCTGGAATTATGGAGAAAGGATAGATCCCAGTGAGTCATTAAAGTTTCTTTACAACTTAAGTGGCTGTAATGAAATTTTAATTGGTCTGTCAAGAATTTCAACATTGTACTTGTGTGGACAGTGGATAAAAAAGTAAAATTCTACTTTCCTATTGTGTGAGCTGTCTCAATGTTGTGTAATAAATGAGGACTGTAGAAACCATTTTATATCGACAGTGCACTGATGGTGCCCTAAGAACCACTCAAGAATGATTTTTTTCTTTAGTCCACAAGCCTGTCGGTGATAAATGGCATTTATCTTAGTCATTTGGCTTACTGTAACTTCCAGCTGGGTCTCATGGGACTTGCACCTAATGTCAGGAGTCAAACATGAAATTGTAAAATTATTGGGTCCCGCTTACATCATGTCAAAACACATGCACACACGTGTTCTTGTGTGTGCAGGTGTGTGTGAATTTAAGGGGGAAAATGCTGATGAAAGGTTCATGCTAAAATTTTCTTCTTAAGCACTTTCTCTTTTTTCCCCCCATTCGTTCAACTACTGTACAGTAATTAATGAGCCAAAAAGGCTGTGTGTGGAAAAAGTACTGGCATGAAATGTTCCGAAACAGTTTTTTCATTTTTCCTTAAAAATGTGTGCAATGCAAAGAAGATTCAATTTCCCTTTGTCACCAGTTCCTTGGTTGCCCTTTTTAGCAGGTAAAGCTATTTAATTAAAGACTGAACTGGCTATTTGGCACATTACGAATACAAAGGGGAAAAAATACTGAACTGTTCCAATGAAATAACATAAAAGAATATTGGAAGCAGCTTATCATACCTTTGATATACGGAACTCAACAGAGGTGCACCCAGTAATGGAAGGATATGCACTAGTTATAATGAAACATGTTGATTTCCAGTGAATTTCAATTTCACTGTTCAGATTCACTTCCTTGTACAGCAAGAGATGTGAGCTCACCAAAAAACAGACAACATAGGAAAAAGTATTTTTCACAAAACTGAGACAGACAAGCACCAACATGTACAAATAAGAAAACATGATGATTACATGTCTAACAGTAAAAGACCATTAAAGAGACAGAACTGAGACAATAACAACTTTACAAAAAAGATGGTAGAAATACCAAAAAATAAATAAATAAATAAATACAAAACCATTACAGGATATAGCACAGATCAAGTTCCTCATTCAGCTCATTGAGCCCATCTGGAGCTGCAGACTCAGATCAAAAATCCATTTAGCTTCTGCCTGCAGCAGAAGTTGGTTGTGGTCCTCACCCCTAGTGGGATACTTGATTGACTGTGTAGCCCAGAATTTTAATTCTGTCAGCAAGTGTCACAAAATGGTAAGAAGAGATCAAGAACATTTCCTATTAAGGCTTTATGTGTGTGTGTGTGTGTGTGTGTGTGTGTGTGTGTGTGTGTGTGTGTGTGTGTGTGTGTGTGTGTGTGTG
>JAVDPK010000335.1:369633-389838 GCA_034780415.1 Cichlasoma orientale
TGTGTGTGTGTGTGTGTGTGTGTGTGTGTGTGTGTGTGTGTGTGTGTGTGTGTGTGTGTGTGTGTGTGCACGTGTGTTTATGTGTGTGAATGCAAGGGCATGCATTGTATTCCAGTCAGTCCTCGGCTCATTGATTATATTTCCCTTGTTTCATTTCCTTCCCATGTCAACAGAAAAGCAGGACAGTTATGATAAGAACCACAAGATGCGCTGCACATACACATAACACAAACAGATGCGCACGTGTGCACAGGCACTCTTAACATGAACAGCACAGTCATTCAGTCCACTTCAACTTAAAACACATTACTTCTCCCCACACATGTATAACAACACCACGTAGAAAGTGACCCATGATACATGCGACAGCATTTATGCTTCCAAAAGTCAACTAATTTTGTTGCTATTGTTTTTGTTTGTGTTTTTACTGCGATCATTTGACTACCTTTTGTCTCCCACATCAATGGTGTCAGTGATCCTAATATGGAATTGGATTGGCTTTGTTTCTGCATAAACAATGACCAAGATAAATATATTTTTAACAGATCTGAGGCTAGATTAATTTTTAGTAATATTTGCATCTACTTTTCCAAATTCAGCGTAAGGCATCGTCTTCCAGTAATACTCAACAAGATGTATTTCTCAAATTTAGGAATGCAGCAACAATCAATAGCTTACCCAACATTGGGCTCGCTGTCAAGCGCCAGCAGTTCTGGGAGTTTTTGAGCAGGATGTGAAACATACCTTATTCAGTCTATACCTGCAAGCACTGTGAGAAAAGGGTTACCACTTTACTTTAGACAGCAGAAAAAGTTGGTAAATTGGGTTTGATCCAAGTTCACTGTTTCACATTGGAATTGGCAGTTCTCTGGGTAAAAATGCCTTGTCGATGTCTGAGGGCAGAGTTGAACGGCCAGACTGCTTCAAACCAAAGGGGGAAACAACAGCAACTCAAACTGAGGTTACAGTTTGCATAGACTCACCAAAACTGGACAACAGGAGACTGGAAAAACATCGCCTGATCTGATGAGTCGTAATTTCTGCTGCAACATTCAAATGGTAGGGTCAGAATTTGATGTAAACAACATGAACACATACAGTAGGTCCATCCCACCTTGTGACAAGGTTTAGGCTGCTTGTGGTGGTGTGATGGTGTGGGGGATATTTTACTACCACACTTTAGGCCCTTCAGTACCAACTGAGCATCATTTAATCACACAACCTACCTAGGTATTGTTGCTGACCATGACCATCCCTTTATGACCAGAGTGTACCCATCTTCAGCAGGATAACAGATCATGTCACAAAGCTCAAATCATCTCAAACTGGTTTCTTGAGTTCACTGTACTCAACAGTCAGATCTCAATCCAATAGAGCACTCTTGGGATGAGGTGGAAGGGGAGATGGCTGTGCAGCCGACCCATCTGCAGCAACTGTGCGATGCCATCATTTCAATATAGACCAAAATCTGAGGAATGTTTTCAGCACCTTGTAGGGGCTGTGCCGTGGAGAATTAAAGCAGTTCTGAAGGGAAAAGCAGGTCCAAATCAGTACTAGCAATGTGTACCTAATAAACTGTCTGGTGAGTGTATATGCATGTAAGCAGTGCTTTAGGTTGTGCTAGTTAAGCATTTTTCATGATGCAATAGAGGTTCAACTTCAGATGTCCCTGCCTTTGAAATGGTCACTTGTGTTTCTGTCTGAAAACAGCGTGGCTGCTCAGATAAATGAGAGGCTAAAGAAGAATCCAAATGTTTATGAAAGAAGGGTGAACTCTTCTGTTAGAAATAGCTGTGGCCTGTGTGTGGACCTGAGGAGTGAGACTCAGGTGGAGCACACGATTTATCCAGAGGAGAGTTGCTTTATTGCAAACGATTCCTCCATGTGCACCTGAAATCTCTGTGCAGCTCTAAACACTCGGAGTGAGGACTGAGTAAAGAGCAAATGGACAGAGCCAAAGTTTGGCGCTGTGCTCACAGCTCCGAGCTTCCAGCTGTGCCAATTACACACTCATTCTGATAACATTTCCCCTTCTCATTGCAAATAAATAAACACTCCTAGCAGCGACTATTGCACACACAGCGGGCGCAAAATAAGATGTGCTTTTTGGTGTTAAATTTAGTGCAATTTGCAGTAAATTGCCTGCCACGAACCTGAGTGATTCAGGCGTGTGTGTTTGTGTCACTACTTAATGAAGCAGACAGTTTGCACTCATTAGCGCAATCCGTGTGCGTTTATAAATTAGATTGTGATTAATTACAAACCTTCGCCAATCTGTTGGCGAATGACTGCAGTCAGTCAGACCCAGTTGGACCGAGATGGGCTGCCTCCCACCAGGTGACCTGTGCAATCACCTTCAGACCAAAAGTGGTCGCCCAAAGGTTGAGGATGCTGCACGATTAGCTACTTGCAATAATACTTGCAATCAGTCCCAGACAGGACAAAAAAATAAATATATAAATCAATGCAATCACTTGCCAACCACCAGTTTTTCCTGGTCACATGGAGGTTGTCAACCTATTTTTACTCTAGTGTGAGTGAGCCTTTCACTACACAGCTCTACTCTTAAAAAGAATAAAATAAAATAAAAAAAACACCAAATAAGCTCGGAGAGTTTGTGTTTCTGACAGATATGAATGTTGTCCACCACTCAGAGACATCTGTTATGAGACATATGATAAAGGCTAAATAAGGAAAACACATGCTTACAGCTCAACTATCAGCAGAAACACAAAGAGAGAAACACACCTACACACACACACACACACACACACCCTCTGGTCAGGTGCATCATCTTTCAGAGTTGTCTGTCATCTTTGTTTTGAAACCTGCAGTGGTTCCTCGTGATTATGCTGTCACTGCTTCTTTCTTCAGCGTTCAGTCAGAAAATGAGAACTCATACATTTGTCTGTTCATCTACCCATCCTTCACTCCCTGACTCTCCAGTTCCCGTAGAATCCGCTTCTTGTAAATGTTTTCCCGCTTCCCAGGCCGATGATGAAAGACGGGACAAGTACAGTGTTGGGCCAAGGCAGAGAAAAGAGGATGAAAGCAGAAAGCACAAAAGAGAAGTAGTGGGAGGAAAAGGAGGCAGATAAATATAGATGTTGTGTTTCAAGCATAATCGCCAAATATGTTGGTTGTAAATGATAATTCTGGGTTTTGAAAATGTATGATAATTAAATGCAATGCCATACTATGACTCATCTAGGACTATGCAATAAAAGGCAGCATCTGTATGCATGTGTGTGGATGCGGATGTGCCAGAGGTACAGGCTGTAAAGGAGTCATGATTCACCGTGCTGCAGAATTTACATGCTCATTTCCATTTTGATTAACATAGGATCAACAGCAAATCAATTATTTCATAGATGAGTCCGTAAATAGTAGAACCAGTATGTGAGAGAAAGGAGAATCAGACAGAAACAGGGAGTACAAATTTAATTTTCCATACAAATGCAATCTCTTTCACAGCTGACTTCAACCTGTGGCTTTTTTATGCCACAAGACCAAATCTGTTGTCAGTATGATGTATTGCCATCATAATCTGTTAAGGCTAAGAAATGTACTTATGTAGATTTTCTTGTGAATAGTATCTAATTCTAGAACAATCCTCAGTAGAAACATATAAACAGCTTAAACAGCAGCATTGTGGCTCAGACTCAGTATTGCATTACGGTGTATGGGAAAAGCATGTACTGTGATGCAAATAAAACTTGCTTTCATTACAGATAAATAATCTGTTAACAACTCAGCCAAAAACAATTATCTGTATTTGACCAACGGATAAAGTTACATCTAGAAGTATGATATTAAAACAGACGGAAACATATAGTTTATATATAACTGTCGTCTCTGGCTCCTCCCAGCAACACTGAAACAAGTTTCCCACTAACTCTTATGGATACCAATCGGCAAAAATAACTCATTTATAGAATTTATGCGCCCATAAAACTTAATGGACCATCGTCAACCATAGATGCCACTGTTTTACACAAGCTTATTTCATATGGTGTCACCATATCGTGTCATGTCGTTTTGCAATATTAAGGACATTATCCAAAGAGATTTTCAATACCACTGCACAGGACATTGGTATTGAAAATCTACACATTCACTCCTGATGAACTGCTCTTCCACTACAACAATAGCCTCCTCAATCTGCTGGACACCCTTCACACACCCTTCTGCACTTTGGTTTTCATCCGAACTCCATCAGCTTAAAGCCAAACTGGACTCTAAATTTACCATGTATAAGACATGTTTAAGAATCTCTTTCTCCCCTCTCCACTGCGAAATCCAATTGGTATACAGATTTAATCACACAAGGAAATGAAAATACACAAGCACTATTCCATCTGGTTAAAAAAACAGTACATCCACCTGACTCTGTCCCTCCCCATTTCTACTCAGATGATTTCTGTAACTCAATTTTGGCCTTTTTCAATACAGTGATTGACAGTATTCATCAGCATTTAGCCCCTGACATCTCATCCACGTCGCCCTTCTCAGCTTTTCAAATCTCTCTCTTACCAACTTTCAAGCTTCAACATTACCTCAGCCACTGATATATCTAAACTTATCCACAAATCAAAGCCATCTAATTGCCAGTAAGGTCCTCTCCCTACAATTTTGGTTAAAGCTTCCATTCACTCCCTGATCCCTCTAATAACTGCCATTATTCATTCATTCCTCCCTCTACTCTGGTACTGTTCCTTCATCTCTTAAATCAGCTGCAGTCACCCCAATCCTCAAGAAAACTGGTGTAGATCCCAATAACTTCAGTAACCTTTGTCCAATCTGAAATCTCACTTTTCTTTCCAAAGTTCTTGAAAAAACAGTTGCTTTGCAGGATCATGATCGCTTCATATCAGCAATCTTTATGAGCAGTTCCACTCTGGTTTTCACCCCCTCTATGGCACTGAAACAGCTCTTGTTAAAATCACCAATGACCTCCTCGTGGCTACTCATACTGGACTGCTTTCCATTCTCATTCTCCTTGTTTTGAGTTTAGCATTTGACACAATCTCCCACACCATCCTTATTCACAAGTTAGCTTCTATAGGAATATCTGACACAACTGGTTTAAATCTGATCTCTCTGGCCATTCTTGTTTATTCAACTCAAAACATTCACATCCCAACCTTCCCCACTCTCCTCTGGTGTACCCCAAGGCTCTGTCCTAGGACCCCTCCTATTTATCATCTAAATCCTCCCCCTTGGCTGCAAATGGCATTCAGTTTTATTGCTATGTGGATGACACCCAACTCTACTAAGCCCATCTCTTCTCTCCCTAACACCTCCCTCTGTAACTGCTTACAAGAAATGAGGTTCTGGTTCGTGGTATATCATAATATCATCATGTTGGCTAGTAGTAATGGCCCTAGTGATGGACAGAAATAACAAATAAATAAATAATATAGCTAGAATATCTTAGAAAAGCACTATATCATTTTAGTTTCCTAAGAATTGCATCTAATTTATAGCCACCAAAAATGAATAATATATAATAAATTAGGTTTTGTGGGTCCTCAACCTGCCTGTCACAGCAGTACATGACAAGTTCAGGCCACTAACAATTTGTTTTAGAGAATTGGAGCTATTATTTTAGAAATGCAATTTGCATTACATACTTATACCTCATCAGTTCAATGTCAAATTTAATTTGTATTTTAGAATCCCAGAGACTTTGATATTAGCAGAACTGTGAGCAGCCATAAAACACATTTGTATTCTTATTTTTGTGTGCGTGTGTGCGCACACGCACGCATGTGCCTTTTTTAAACAAAATTTCCAATCACCATTAATTTACACTAATCCATGTTGATCTATAACAATAAATAACAAAATATAAAACTGTTGGAAACCGTCAAATACCACAACTGCCTGTAACATAAATATGACAGAATAAAAATCCAAATGAAATGACTGAGGAAAGAGTGGAAACTATAGACGGAAGCAAACGAAATAACAAGTGGAGCAGAGAGGAGAATAATGGAGAAAGATGAAATTGGAAAGAGAGAGACTAGAATGAGAACAACGGAATAGGGTGAAGTAGCAAAAAACGCTGAAAGCGAGACAGCATGGGATCATTTCAGAGGTACTGAAGTTGGAACAAAGGGAACAGATACAAGTTCCCTCTATCGCACTCAGTTGTTTATCATGAAAGGCATTTTAGGTATACTTGTGTATGTGTGTGTTTTATATAAGTGAGAAAGAAAGAAATCATGTAAGATTGAGAGGCAGTGTGACTGTGCATCATTATCCCCATATCTATGGTGATCCAATCTTTCCATAGCTCTGTTATCCCATCATATCGTGTACCCTCTTTTCTACATTCTCCAACCAATCTCGCGGCATATGTGTTCTCCACTAACCACTTGAACAGTTGGGACGGTGATAGTAAGACTGAAGAGATGCCTCAAGCACTACTCTTTATTACTCAGCCCAAGATCTGAAATAATAATAATAATAATAATAATGCCTTCGACTTATATAGCGCTTTCTTACATGGTACTCATGTACTCAAAGCGCTTACAGTTTTTAGTGCACTATTCATTCATACCTCAATCATACTTGGTGGCGGTAAGCTGCCTGGGGCAGTCTGACGGAAGCGTGGCAGCCAATCCGCGCCTACGGCCCCTCCGACCACCACCCAACACACAACACACAACCACAATCACCCTCACTCTGCTGCTTGTCTCCTTTTTGGGCTCTGTCACTTGTAAATATAGTATATACATGTAGCATATCTGTAGATAACTTTGTTTAACATGACTGCACAGCAACAAACATGTATTGAGTTCTCTCTGATTAGACTTCTGCTCATATTGATTATACCAAAACGTGAATGGCTGCATAGGTGTATCTTTATGGGAGTTACACATATATGTAAAAACAGCATTTTTTAAAAATATATTAATATTGACTCTGTAGACTTCAAGTGTGCGAGTAAGCAAAAACCGTGTGTCAGTGAGTCAGCATTGAGGCAGCTAAATTCACCATCAAAAAGTATTATTACACCTGTGTTGTTCATACTGTGACATGTCAAAATGAATTCTTTGAAAAAGGCATATTGGGTGTTATTTTAATGTACATCCTCCTGCACATTGATATAAAGGTATTAAAGCCAGAAATTGTGATTACAATATAATATATAATTTCATTTTTCATTTTGGCCATTTTACATGTTCATTAGCATACCTAATCGTTAAAGTGTTACTGTTGGATTGAACGTGTGTGATTATGTGCAGTTTGTGTTTTTTTTACGATATTATAATTAATTCAATCTTACATTCTCACTCTCGCTCTCTTCCTGTCATTGAATTCCATCTTCCTCTTTTAGGGGCGGACATCATCAACTTTGATGGACAGGGTGTAATCTCATATCGTTTCAAGGTACTGAAATTGTTACTTCAATATTCCACAGTTTTGACTAAACCTTAATATAAAAAAAGCAATACTGACTCAATCATTCTAGTACATGGAGGCTTGATGCAGTAATTAATTCTAGTATGTTGTCGTCACATATATTTGTGGCAGCTCATAGCTGATACACATTCGTTTTGTACTTTAACATTAAAAAGTAAACTCATCAGGGAGTGCCAGTATTTTGTCTGTCTTTACACCTTACACATGTTTAAGATTCTGAGTTGAGCACATTGTTGCTTTGTAAGATATGTGTCCCAGAAAAACACCCCATAACCACCAAATGAAGCCAAAATGCAACAAATGTCTCTCTCTCCCAGTAGCTAAATATCTCATATCTACTGGCAGACAGAGCAAACAGTATGAATTTTATGAATATAAGTAAATACAGGAGATGTCTTTTCCACCGATACCTCTTTTGTTGCACTTATATTCCAGCTGGTATTTGCAAAATAAAGTCAGTGGAACAGAAGTTGGGTCAGAAAGCACAATTTTTTAAATTTCCTATATTGAAATCCTGAAGTCTTGTTAGTTGATATACAGCATATATATTTTTATATAGACTAGATAGCTATATATCATGATAGACAATAAATAAATTTATGTAGATTTTTGAGCAGTGAAGATTGTCTTGTTTTGTTGCCAAATATAAATGTTTCTAAAGTAAAAAGATTTTAATGGTAATTTAATTTAATCAAAAATGAGCCACCAGTGTTGTAAACACTCACGCAAAGTCTTTGGTGTTTGCTAGCACAGGTGAAGAAGATGAAGATCATTAAGGATGTGATTGCACTGAGGTTTAAGACGTCGGAAAGTGAGGGTGTGATTCTCCATGGGGAAGGCCAGCAGGGAGACTATATCACACTGGAGCTTCGTAAAGCCAAGCTGCTGCTGCAGATAAACCTGGGTGGGTAACAAATAAATGGCACTGAGTTAGACAACGCAAGTTTCTCTTGATGGTGATCCTTCTGCAACAGTGTCTAGGATGTAGCTCTAAAGGTATCAGCTGCAGAAATGTCTTACTTTATGATATTTAAACATGCAAGGATGTTTTAAAAACTAGAATAAAATGGTCAGTACAGGCTGATTAAAAAAAGAACTTCTGTAATTAAAATTCATACCTTATCTGTTGAAATTATATCAGGATGTGGCAACGTTAAAATACTAACGCACAATTTTCCTCCCTTCATAAAGTAAACAAAAGCCAAATGTCTGTGAAACATCATTCACTGTTAACCAGCAGTGTGTCTGAAACACCAAGTGTAACTTTCAAGGATGTCTTGCTGCAGACAAGAATAAAAAGTGTTATTTGAAACAGCACCCAAATTTCTATTTGTGCCATTTATTTGTTTTATTTATGAAGGACTTGATTTGCAAAAATGTAGATGTACTGCAAAATGGGCTGTATGCCATGAATTGAAATCAGCTGCATGTATGTAAGTATATGGAATGAAAATGTATGCAAAGCACATTTAGGAAACCCATTCAGAGTGTGGAGGTATCAGGTTATCTTTTGTGAAGCACTCAAAATATTCCTAGCCAGTCTGACAAATCCTTACCAGAGAAGTCACATTCAAAAAAAAGTCACATCATATTTTGCATTCACACTGGTCCAAATTCAGCTGTTACATATTTTATTCATTAATATTTGTTTTGTTTAAGGTATCCCATGTCTGCATTTTACAGCTTATCGTATGTTTATTACAGGCAGTAATCAGTATGGCTCTATCCTGGGTCATACATCTGTGACCACAGGGAGCCTCTTGGATGACAATCACTGGCATTCAGTAGTGATCGAACGCTACCGTCGCAATGTGAACTTCACCTTGGACAGACACACTCAGCACTTCAGGACTAATGGAGAGTTTGACCACCTCGATTTAGACTATGAGGTGAGTCTTACCTGAGGAAAAGAAAGGGATGAATCCCAACCCCCCTTTGAGGCTGTCCCAATCAGACCACCTGAAGAGATACATTCGTAATGCATGCTTGGTCTCCTTCAGTCTGTCAGATCGGCACCCTTGCAACCCTAATAGTACTAACAAAGCTCTAAGAGTCTAGCCAAATGATTCGACAGCAGAACATCGATAGGTTGTTTTGGCACTAGAACAACTTGTAGGAGCAAATGTCTAAAATGTGAGCTGATTTAAGATGGTGACAAAATGTTGGCCAAGACCAGCTGCATATTATACAGATGACTGGATACCATGTAAAGAACAAACAGAAGTGTACTTAGTTCTCCAGCTATATTTGTTAATTGTAACAGCTCAACATCTGTTAGGTATCCTGTTCATCCAGCCAATAGTCACTGCACTGTGTAGTGCCAAACTGTGCACTTGGTTTGGCTAATTCTTTAGAGAAGCTATATTAAAATGAAGTAATTCATTTAATTAGTTTAGCCCTGTTTATTAAATAAGATCAAAATTTGCTGTGCTACAAAGCCAGAGGGTATGCAAATGCAGTTTATGTGCAGTTTTCATCAGGATGTACTACAGTGTACCATATTGCAGACCTCTTCAAAATCCCCCAAAAGGATTTTCACTTTGTGTTTGATTAAGTCAAAATAATTGTCTAGTTTGTAGTTATAAATTCGAGTTAAGAAGTGAAGCAACATAACTTGGCCATACTTAACTCATGTTAATGTTTGGTATTTATAGACTACATATAATCTGCATGCAAAGATGGATCTCTTATCCATATTTCCCCCTTGCACATCTAATAAACCCAACCTTAAAGAAAAGCTGTTTTGCATTTATCTTGCAAAGAGCAGACTTGAGTTGCCTGCATGAACTAGCTTGCAGCGTTTTATTCATTAACTGTTGTGGCATTGTATATTTGCATTTTGCATCTTAATGATTCTGGTTTAAGTGCCTTGTGTAGGACTGACGTTTTGCACGGATAACCGTAATGTGAGCAGCTGCAAGCATATTTTTTTCTTCACATTGCTGGCTTCTCTCCCTGCGCTGTTTAGTCTTTTTGTACTGATTTGCAACTGCATTTAAACTCCTCATCACAAGTGGTCAGTACAGTACGATTAAGCCACACAGGAAATTACATATTGGTTTTGCACTCGGCTATCGTGCCAGTCGATAAAATTGACATAAAGAACATTAGCTAATGAAATGCAATGAGTTCAGCTAATAATACCTAAAACAGGAAATTGATTGTGGGATGCATACGGGTAAGAAATGTGTTTGCAATATGAGCGTGCACATGGATGTGTGCAACTGCGTGGTTTTAAGGATGTGTTTGTGCGTCTGTGTGTGCTTGTGTTTATATTGATGTGTTTGTGTGTAAGTGTTTGACCTTTGCTAGGTATTGCTGATATGCCTGATCTATTCCAGTGTTAAGTAGGATACTGAGAAATGGGGCAGGACAAACCACAGTCCAATTAAAACTGAAGCTGTTGAATTAAGGGATCTTGAGGGAAATCTATACAACAGGGTGTACCAGGAGGTTTTGTGTGCATGTGTGTGGTGTGTCTGTGGTGAACCTTAAATAGATTCTACCAGTGTTATCGCCTGACTAAGTCTCTCCACAGATCATGGAACTGTGACCAGCTTTTAGTCGAGTGCACTACTATACTCAGTGCATTTAGTCTGCTCACTCCATTTTGTATGTGTCTTTGTGTGTGTCATTTAGCACAAAAAGAAAGGAAATTTGTGTTTAGTTGATTATTTCTTTGTTGTAACAATGCTTCTTGGCAATGAATCTGATACCATCGGAAAGCCTGTTTATTGTCCCTTCAATTTGTAAGGATGCAGCAGAAAAACTTGCCAGATCTTCTTTGCCAATGCCAAACAGTTTATTAAGATATTGAATCTTATTTTGAGCTTCTGCTACCACAGATGCTGACAATCAGGCTTATCATCATTGGAAGCAATACGGTGGCCCTGACAGATCAAACGCACCGCAACCTAAAAAAGCACCAGCAAATAGAAAAACACTGAAAAACACACATAACACAACAGAAGTTAAATAAAACACAATGGGAAAAAAACATAATGAAAATTGAATAAAACAGAGCAGAAACAGAAAAAAAGATTTGTTTCTGAGGGAGACAATGATGTGATGGAACAGAAGTGGCATGCTAACAGGAAATGGCTAAAGCAAACAGGAATCATGCCATTAAAACACTTGCATCTTTTTCTCCCTCGCAACACTGAAGAATCTGCCGCTTCTTGTGTCTCGGTGCAGTCCTTGGCATGTTTTGGTTTCTGTGTCTTCTGCAGCAGTTCTATTCGCGGAAACATTTCTGTTTTGTTTTGTGAGATTTTGTTGGGTTTCTTTTTCTATGTCTGTTGTGTTTTCTGTGCTATTTCAGCGTGTTCTATTTGCCGGTGTGTTTTCGTAAGTAGCGGTTTGACCTCTCAGGGCCACCGTCGAATCTCAATGCAGAGAGATATCAAGATGAGTTTCCAGTGGCAACCCCATATTTCAACAGTCTGGGACCAAACTCTGTCCTCCAAGATGACAACCCCACAGAGTGGGCTTTATCAGAGACTACCTCTTGAATTTGGGAGTAGAGAGGATGGAATGGCCTGCCTCAACCCCATTGTGGGACACTTGTGGGATACGCTTGGGCGTGCTTTTCATGCCAGAGTGACCAACTCAACTACAGTGGCTGACTAGCAACAATTTCTGGGCAAAGAATGGGATGCCATCCCGCAGCAGTGTGTGACCAGCATGAGGAGGTGGTGTCGGGCTGTTGTGGCCATGCATGGTTCTTCCACATACTACTGAGGCCCCTGTTTGTTAAATGAGTAAACTGTTAAATTGCCAATATGTCTTGCATCTTCAGACTTCAATCATCCAATCCAATAAACAACACCAAGCAAGAGTCAACAGCAGAATAAGCTGTTCATGGGCGCAACCCACATAGTGAACTCTGCTGCTCATCCCACAAATGCTTTTTTTTCCTTACAAATGTGGCACCGTTTAAGGGGGAATAATCAGGCTTTCCAACGGTATCAGATTTATTGCCAAGAAGCTTTGTCACAACAAAGAAATAATCAAACAAACAGATTTCCTTATTTTTGTGCTAAGTTTATGTTTGTGTTTCCTCAGCTCCCATTTAAGGCTGTAGACTAAATATCCGGGTGCATTTGTGTCTACCCTTGGCAGTAATTACTAAGACTACTGAAGCGTCACCACAGACATACACACAGCACAAGCAACAATACACATGCGCACAAACAGACAGAGAGACACATTGACTGGTAATTGCACACCGCCCTCCATCATTCTTGGCTTCCTTCAGGGTTCAGAGCTGTGTGTATAACTGAGCACATGTAAAACTGTAGAACAAATAAGGAACCCAGTTTACATTTTCATCAGTCCTCTGTCCTTCAGTGCTTCCCACCAGGTGTCAGTTTATTAGTCCCCATCTTCACACCTCAATTCTCCTCTAATCCCAGCCCCCCCGCCCCCCCCCCCCCAAAAAAAACACCATGTTTTTTCCTTTAATGCTTTCTCCAACTGGTCTAGTGGTTGCATTTCATATACAGTATATATAATGTGTATGACAACAGTGAACTGATATACAAGTTTTTTCTGTAAATGCACAAAAATCATAAGAGTGATTAAAGTTCAGACCCTGCGATATTTGTCATTAACACAACATAATGTCACCAAAATTTCAAAAACAAAGTTAGGTATAGAAGTAGCTTTGACTCTCAAACGAACCATGCATTCTTATTTTCTTGTCAACATTTGTCTATTCATGATAATGTGAATGAAAAATTAAACATTTTTCAAAATATTCACTCCTGACCAGTATTTGTACAGTGGCTCTTTTTTTTTTTTACTTTCCCTACTTCTACTAAAATAATGGCTTCTGCATTCAAGTGCATCCACTTTAATTTGAGTGGTATAGTAGGTCAAATAATATAAGTCAATAATAATGGTGGGCGTGTGGCGGGGAAAGCTGAAGGGCCAGACTAATTGGACAAATACTACACAGATGAAGTCACAGTAATCATGTTATTTAATACTGTGAAAGAATGTGTTACAGTAAACAGCTGCCAAAGTCCTCCACCAACAGGCAGCACTGGACCTTTATTGAAGTCCCATCCATCCATGTTTATTTATTTATTTTTGCCTGTGGGGTTGCTTTGCATTTTGTCTGACTTTCAGCAAGTGGAACACGGCCTCATCACATTGAGATCAAGGGGTGCTTCCTGGATTTTTTTCAAAAAAAATGGTGGCACAGGGGGACCAAAAACAAGGCAGAGGGGCCGGCCAACATAAAATCAGAATATTTAATCAAAAATAAATTCAGTGTAGAATATTGACGTACCATGCCACTGTACTGCCCCTTTTAATTAATTATTAATTATATTAAAGTATATTAAAATATAGCACTGTAAAAGCAGAAAGTAGCATAACGTAGAAATATTTAAATAAGGTACACGTACGTACATCTATACTTCATTGAATTACTTAAGGAAATGTATTCAGTTGCATTCCTCATCCCTCATCCAAAGGTGCTGGGAACTGTCAAAGTAACAGTGCTCTAGTCCAGTGGCATTGGTAGGGGGGCAGCAGGGAGGGGCAAACATATTTGGGGGGGCTGGTGCCACTTCATACCCCGACTCTAGGCAGGACCCTTCCTGATCACGTAATGACTGGAGGATATTCTACCTCTGCACTCTAAAAGGTTCTTCGGTTGCTTTGGCCGTGTGTTTTATGATCATTGTCCTGTTCAGTTGTCCTGGACTCATTCGGTGTGTTCTGATCATCAATAAATGCCAATTTTCCATTTCCATGCACAAGCCATAACAAACCCACCACCATGGTTGATAGATGAAATTAGGCTTTGGGTCATGTCCTGTTGCTTTATTTTTCTCTATTCTTTCATCTATCCATCATTTTAAAAGAGGTTATTTTTGTTTCATCAGTCAATGGAACTTTGTCCTAGAGAGAGAGTTCCGTGTTGTGGTCAGTCCTCTAAGGTTCTGGTTATAAAATTCTGTCTTGATCACTGGGGGAGGAAGGAAAATTTACATCCTGGCAAGCATTCTTAACATGTTATGCAGTTTCTACACCATGCAGATGATTTTGTGATCGACTTTTGCTTGTTTGCTGTTTTCTCTTGCTTCCTTTCCCTGCTTAAGCTTAATCTATTGCACTTCTGTGGTCACCTGGTTCTATATTGAGTCAATCTAAAGGTCAAAACTCAACTCTTAATTAACTCTGAGCCATGTGTGAGCTCTTCTGTGCATGAGCTAACTCTGAAATGACAACCAACTGCCTTACAAACTTTTAGTAGCCAAGTGTCAAGCCAATTACTTTTGAGCCCTCGCAATTTAAAGGACTGTATCTAACACAAAGTTCTTGCAATATTGATGTAATATTGCAGCCATGGCTTGGCATTTTAATGTAGTATCATTATTTTCCTTCGAATCAAATGTGCCGAACCACAAAGCATGACGAACAAAAGTCATGTAGCTGCACAGTACTGGAATTTACACTGTCTACTATATTTATCGGTGACTACATATAAAGCAGCCCGGAGGAGAAGCCAGAAAAGCTTATTAAAGGAAAATTAAAAGAATTCTTGCCATGCTTTTTTCCACTCTCCATCTCTTTTTACGTCTTTGTACTCTGTCTCTCTGTAGTTGAGTTTTGGCGGGATGCCATACAGTGGGAAGCCAGTGGGAGGAGGAAGGAAAAACTTTAAAGGCTGCATGGAAAGCATCAACTACAATGGAGACAACATTACAGACCTCGCCCGTCGAAAGAAGCTAGACACCTCCAGCTTTGTAAGGGAAATGTCCATCTGTCTATTTATCTTCTTCCACTTATCCAATTCAGGGTTCCGGGGAGCCGGAGCCTATCCCAGCTGCCACAGGGTGAGAGGCAGCGTACACCCTGGACAGGCCGCCAAGTCTAATGCAAGGCTAACACAGAGAGACAGATAACCATTCACACCTATGGGCAATTTAAAATCACCAATTAACCTTCCTCCTTTAGTCCCACTAACTGCATGTCTTTGGACTGTGGGAGGAAGCTGAAGTACCCAGTGAGACACACAGACATGGGGAGACCATGCAAACTACCGCACCACCGTGCTGCCCTAAGGGAAACGTGGAAAACATAAATTTAAACATTTTGGAATAGCATGAATAAAGGCAGCTGCCTACTGAACACGCTCATTATTGTCACACTAACTCCATATTTGACCTAACTGTGGGTCTGATTATTCACTGAACCAGAATACTTTAACAGATTCATAATTAATCAGATACGACTGACCTGTCAGTGGCCCCTCCATGTGTGTCCTTGTTGTCTTTGCAACTGTAGTTATCATGGCTGCAATTTTACCATGACCTACAGTACCCGGACAGGATTTCACTGCACTGACTATGAAACAGTTTGTTTTCCACATATCTTGATAATATAAGAGGCACATTAAGTGTTCTGTTTCTTTTCATGAAATGCACTCCACTTTTTCTGACTACAGGATGTAACTTCAGCACATCAAGTGCCTTACTCTCCCAAAAATTAGCTGCTGAAAAATCGCTGAGAGGCTGTAAAGTCTGAGTCTTTTCTCAGTGGATGGCCGGTGTACCTTCTTTGATCCCTGTTGAATTGATTAAACAAATAGTTGGACTAATCAAGTTCATTCAAACCACACCTGTAATTCTCTCTGATGACTTCACACAGCCATTTATTTCTAATCAAAACAGATCTGCTCTTAGGTTTTAGAGACACACACACACGCGCACACACACACACAAATGCAATCAGGAATCATCTATAGTTGGTACGGCAACTCAATACTGTGTGCTTGCTAATGACTAGATTAAGAGCAAAGGGTTGGAGAAACTCAATGATAATTAGTACCTAAATTCCACAATAGTGTTTGTTTTTCTCCAGCACACAAAATTCACCCAGGTTACTGTTTAACCCTGTTTCTCGGCACGGCGGTGCATTAGTTACCACCGTCACTCACAGCATGAAGCTTCTTGAGTCGAATCTCCCGGTCAGCTTGGCTCTTTCTGTTTGGAGTTAATATGTTCTATTTTTACCTGCCGCATGGCTTTTCTCTAGGTATTCCTGCTTCTTCCCAGAGTCCAAAGACACAGAGAAAAAAGTTCTATATAAATGTCTTTTTCATTAATTTTCAAAGACTGGTTCAGCTAGAAGAAAGAAGTGCGTGTACAAGCTTCATCAGTCTTTGAATCAAGCTTCACTGACGAACATCTAATTGTAATCATGCCGAAGCTAGATTCAAAGCGCGGTGAATAGGCACAAGATTTCCTCAAGTGTTTGAGGTATTTATTTCAAAGGCAAGCCCCATTAAAGGCATTAGCTTTGTTTTTGGCGGCTCTGTTTGAAAACAAATTAACGCCCTATCTTTGCTCATCTTTCCTCTTTCTAATTCTGTCTCCTAACAGCGAAACCTGTCATTCACCTGTGTGGAGACCCACACCTTCCCAGTCTTTTTCAATGCCACCAGTTTCCTACAGTTGCCAGGTCGAGCCAATCATAACACGGTATCCGTGGGCTTCCAGTTTCGTACATGGAACCCCGATGGCCTCCTCCTCTTCAGTAATCTCGACGATGGCACTCTGGAGATCTCTCTTGAGGACGGCAAGGTTGCAGTTCATATCAATGTGACAAAGGCGGCCAGAAACTACCGGGTAGACTTATTATCAGGTGGGTTTGACTACAGATGCCCATAAAATCGTGTCACACAACTTAAATGCAAAGTTTGTTTCGCATCATATTTATAATCAAACTATATGGAAAAAAATCACAACTGCACAAAAACAAATCTGATTTTTTTGTTGCATGTTCAGAGTGTTTAAACCAGCACTATCCTGAAGTCTGAGGTCTTACTTTATGTGGTCACCAACATGCAGTCGACTTTTACAGCATATTTTCTATAATATAATGTTACAATAATGGATGCTCGTACAAAACATGACAGTAACGTCAGTGTGTATGTTTTTCTTTTTGGCTTTGTATGATGTCAGTTGGCTTGGGGTTAGGGAGGATGCTAAAATACATCAGAGGATGAACTGAGGGGTAACACCAAGTTTCAGTCCAAGGTAACTAAGAATAAGTTTAAAATGCTAATTTTCAAAGATACTCTAGTCAATTCCAAGAATAAAAAATAAGCTGAAAATAAGCTAAATTGGTGCCCCTTAAGCTGTTGCACATAAAGCTGGAACTGATTGTTAAGGTCGAAACAAAATAAGGCTCAAAATCATTTTAGCTGCAATACTGTCTTCAGTGGCTCTTTTTATTCAATTTATTTTACTCCTATCCGACCGCCTCTCTTGTTCTTGCCTTCCCTCACTCTTATTTCTTCCTTCCCCCTCTTTCTTTCTCCCTCTCTATCTGTAGACACACTCATTTATTCTGTCCACTGCTGCTTTAATAGGCCATTATGCCCAGGGGTAGGGATTATTACAGAGTTACCCTCTAGGCTAATTGGGATTGAGCCTGCGATTACATCAGCATTACCAGAGTACATAGACACACAAACACATACTCGCACATGCAAACACATGCTCCCTCCTTTGATTCTGTTATTAGTATCTCTAAGAAAGAAAGCCAAACTGGCTTCTAGCTTCAATGACACAGTGGGAGCTCAGTAGACTTTTAATGAAATGCTTAGTCCCTCTTAATGGCAAATATACTGGGGAGAGACGTGCAGACATGCACACACTGAAGAGCAAAATGAGTGAGAGAAAAGAGAGACTCCTTACAGAGAAAACACCATCCAGTTTTCTTTTCCTGCTGGGGATAATTTGTTTATGAAGCTGTTAACTGACAGCTTATGCAGACATATAACTATTTCCAAAAGATGAGATAAGTAGTATTTCTTTTCTTATTTCTTTTCTTTTCTTTTCTCCAAAAATCCAGGGGAAAAAAATTACATAAAAGTTATAAATTTGATTTGCATGCAATTGAGTGAAATAAGTACATGGTCCCCTTCACCCCTGCGAAAATTATGGCTCCCACAAACTGGCTGTGTGCCCATGTGGCACACAGATTACAATCAACGGATCAATCAATTACAGAGACTCCTGATCTGAAATCATTATGGGTATAAAAAACACCTGTAGACAGTTTCTTCCATTCCAACCTCTCCACCGCCATGGGTAAGACCAAAGAGCTGTCAAATGACATCCGGAACAAGACTGTAGATTAACAAGATTGTATTTTTCTTCCATTCGGAAAAGGAAGAAATATAAAATGACCATCAATTGCCCTCGTTCTGGAGCTCCATGCAAGATCTTGTCTCATGGAGTGAGGACGATCAAGAGAAAGGTGGTGGATAAGCCCAAAACTACACAGGAGGAGCTTGTTAATGATCTGAAGCCAGTTGGGACCACAGTCACCAAAAACATTATTCTAACACTCAATGGCATGCAAATTAAAGGACTTTTATGTGTTTTTTCTGGGTTTTTGGTTGATATGGTGTCGCACTCCATTAAAATTAACCTACCATAAAAATTTGATTTCATTTCTTTGGAAGAGAGCAAACTTACAAATTCAGAAGCAGATCAAAAAATTATTTCCCCAACTGTATGCAGAACAGCATCTCTGATGTAGTACTGACTGAGTATTGTTTAAACAGCACAGTCTACCTGAGTATTGTTGTTGGCCTTGTCTTTTCCTTCACGGTGAGCCCATTTCCCCATGGCTGCTTCCAGCAGGATAGTGCGCCATGTCGTAAAGCTTATGTCATCTCAAACTGGTTTCTCGAAGATAACAATGGCATCACTGTACTCAAATGCCCTCCACAGTTCCCAGATCTCAATCCAATAGAGCATTGTGGGATGTGGTGGGAGATTCACATCATGGATATACAGCCAACAAATATGCACAACTGTGTGATGCTATCAAATCAATATGAACAAAAATCTCTGAGGAATATTTCCAGTACTTTGTTGAATCAATGCCATGAAGAATTAAGGCAGTTCTGAAGGCAAAAATCGTCCAAATCTAGTATGAGCAATGTGTATGTTTCATAGCCGCAGATGAGTGTAATTTTAATACAGATCCTTAACAATATATTCCATTACAAGCATATTTTCCCCCCCAAGAAACTTATTATTTAAAGCTCCATCACCCAATGTTTTTCATCAAATCAAATTAATTGCTGCAAAGATTGCGTAACTGAGAGCTTGAATTAGAGAAAGGTCTGTAACAAACCAGTTAGACCGAGATTTTTTTTACCCCCCTCAGGACTTGGACGTGGATCAGAATAAGGCAAACATGAAAATCAGTGTCAGACATTTACATAAAGAACTGATAGACAAGTGTTCCACGTTTGGATATCTGTAAGACATTATCTAGTAGAATACACTGGGGCTCACTGTCACTGATTTTTGCCAAAACTGCCTAATGCACTTTTAAACCTGGTAATTAATTCTGAAAAGTGAATGGTCAGGTGCAAAACAAGAAATAGGGAGGGAAGATGAAGGAAAGGAGGTTGTGAATAAAATCATCATATATCTTCATAACTTCATTCTTGCCAATATGGGTCCAAGGTCATTAAAGTCCATCCAAATGCAACACAACGCAGAGCTTGCTTTATTCAAAAGGTGTGTGTGTGTGCGCGTGTGTGTGTGTTGTGCCCACTGAAAACATGCTGTGCTCCTCGAGAAAACTTCTGTCATTTCATCCACTTATCCCTCAGTCACACAGATAAAGAGCGAAACAAAAGGGGACATGAAGCATTTGGGAGAGCGTTTGAATAATGTTTTTGTGAGTGTGTTTATAGCTAGTTAATTTTCTAATTTTCCCACCATGTCA
>JAVDPK010000335.1:389969-423283 GCA_034780415.1 Cichlasoma orientale
AGAACCAATGCATGTGTGGTACTGTATGCCCACATTAAAATGAAACCTTTAATTTCCGCATTACCTATCATTAAAATTTCAAATAAACCAAAGCCAATGAAAGAGGGTCTCTGTGTACCTCTAGCTGGTAGGTGGTAGGTATTTGAGTATATGTGTTGAAGACGCTTTCTTCTGATCACCTCTTGATTAAATATTGAATTATTAGGCACCAGCATTGTTTCCATGGAAACAATACTCACTGTCTCCACTGCTTTTGCAGAGACCAAGAAATCTAATTTCCTTTGAGATTCCTGTGATACACAGTAAGGAAATATATTTTATACTCGTGTTTAGTTGCCAATGAAAGAAGAAGACAAAACATGTGAGCATTAGTAATTAAAGTCGGATGATAGTGTGATTTATCTCTCTGCGTTATACACCTCCATAAATGCATCCGGAGAGGCAGAAAAAAGTTATTTATAATAACCAGCATCACAATTTGCTGTTGATTTGAGTTTAATAAAGTTATTTTTGTGTTAAAAAACAGTTAACAGTTTGTTAACTGATCATTAATATGACTGCTCATTGTTTGCAAATTATTAGTAATTTTAGCGTTTAAAAAGATACTTTCAGCTGCTCCCTTATATATACGTGATCTTTTTTAAAAAAATTTATTTATTTATTTATTTTACACCTGATGCCCTTCCTAATTCAGTCCCCCAAAGGATTTGTGCCTCTTACTGAGATTGGACCAGGGATCTTTTATTTGTTATGTAGACCACTACGCAGGAAGCTCAGGAGGTAGAGTGGGCCATCTGACTGCTACAGAAGGTCAATGGTTTGATCCCCGGCTCCTCCTGTCCATGTGTCAAAGTATCCTCGGGCAAGATACTGAGCTCCAAGCTTCATCGGAGTGTGAGTGAACATTAGGCAAAAAAAGCACTTGTATGAATGTATGTGTGTGAATGAATGAATGAATGAGGCTTGCAGTAAGAAAGCGCTTTGAGTGCTCAAATTGAGTAGAAAAGTGCTATATAAGCACCAGTCCTTTAACCATTTACCACTACACTATGAAGCCACACATTATCATTTATGTTTAGTTATATGATTATAGTGTAGAATTGCTTATGTAAAAATGAGCCATTCCTCATTCATTAAACAATGTTGTTCAGTGAGAGACATGCACAAAGTGTCCTTGGGCATCAGTACTGTGATGCACTCAAATCCCCTCATCTAAGCTTGCATTTAATGTCAATGTATGGGAAAACCCTGATATTTTCATAAACTTACCCAAGGTTTTTATGCTGAAACCTACCAGCTAGTGAAAATGAAAATAAACAGAGTGAAAATTAACACAAACCATTTTCTCCAGATTTACAGTCTCATCATTTATGCCAATGCCACCCCATCTGCCTGTTTAAACACTGCTTACAGCAAGCATTATTAGTGCCAGGATAAACTAACAGGATATATATACTGAGTTTCATAAATGCTGATTTATTAACTCTAAAGTATAAATAGTTTGCTAATTACATGTACTTTTTTGCACATTCTAAACACAATCTTTCCATCTGACGTTTATAACTGGTTAATGTCATGCAAACATAACTTTTTCATCTGCTTACCGTTCTCATCCTCTTTTTTTATTTATTTATTTACTGCTCTCTTCATTATTTTTGTAAATCAGCCTATTTCTTTGCATTATTTATACAACCAGGGACTTATATCTTTCCACAAAATCATTGTCTGTCGGAGGTAAGCCTCATTGCAAAATTAGACAAAGCCAGAGGCAGCAGAAAATATTTGATTTAGTCTCCTTCAAAGTTTAAATATTTTGCTATGTTAAAATTCTGCATGTGCGTGTACTCGCGTGCATCTGTTCTTAGCCATCAACTCAGCAAGAAGTCATAAAATCAGTTCTTTTGAGATGCAGAATTGCCATCAGTCACACATGAGGTTACTTGCACAGTCCGAACAGGAAGCATAAGGCATTACAATAATGGAATGGCCTGAGGCACAGATTTGAGAGGGGGGGGGACATAGTACAGACACCCTCCGATTATAATGTTATATTGTGTCATTCCCCGTGTGTGTGTGTGTGTGTGTGTGTGTGTGTGTGTGTGTGTGTGTGTGTGTGTCCAAATGCATTTGTATTTTTATGTATATTTGTGTGTGTGTGTGTGTGTGCGTGTATAGGCAAAGCTTAATATGTCATAGTCTGGAGTTTTGTGTGGTTGGTATATTGCCATCTGTGAGAACATGCAAAGCTCTTCAAATTACCTTGGAGGGCTGAATATTTAGGAGTGGAGGAGATGAGTGATGGGGGGGGGGTAAATTCATGGATGCCGGAGGGTCCCATAAATTTATAGCAGACAAAATTCATTTATAGTGTACATACAGGATCAATATGTAGTAGAAACCGGGTGGAGAGGAGAAGAGAAGAGGAAAATATTAAATATTATTTCTTTTCAGAAGGTGAACATGATTAATGCACTGTAGAACATTATACAACTATATTTTAAATAAAAAATATAGCCATATATAATAATCTAAAATCTTAATTGTGACCAGTCAAAAGCTTCAAGTGTTACGTATTGTCTTTTATCTCCTAACGTATTGGTGTGTGCGGCTGCAGTAGCCCAAACATTAACACACGTGCTGCTGGCCGCTGTTCCTTCTGTGCTGAATGCGTAAATCTAACATGAGCTTTAACTGGCGCAGCAGTATTCTCATTGTTATTGTCCTTTCATGTTTTCTGTTAAAACATGGATGGAGTTCTATCAATTTTATATTGATCGTGTCTCATATTTCTGTCAAGGAAAAGTTATTCCATGATCTTTATTCTTTTATCACGCAGCCCTCCATGGGTTCAGCATTTTGTCTGCTTCCTCTGATTTCTCCTACAGAGCCAGATGTTTATCTTAGCATGAGCTATTAGAAGGTTAATCTTCATATTCTGTTTTGCAGACTACTTTGGACCAAAGTTGTTGTTTTGTTTTTTGTTTGTTTTTTAAAAAGACTGTCTAAAATTACCCCTCAAGTAGTTAACCACTGCTGTAAAAAGGGGAGCTAGTTTGGGACAGCTAAGTCAGAGATCTTGCAATGTCTCCTCAGCCTGACAGAAAAAACAATGATTTCCTATCCTTGGATCTATATGTGCCACATGTCTGTTTGTAGCCACAGCCCCATGCATCACTCTCCGCTGGAGAGCCACACAGCATTTGTACAGGGACATCCAGTTCTCTCTAGGAGGCAACCCTGGTGCCAACACCCCAAACTTCCTCGACTCCTGGACACTGGCCAATGATGCTTTGTTGAAGACTTTCACAGCCACCTCATACAAAGCCTTCTTCGACACTTCTGACAATTCACACAGTTCAGGTGTTTAAAAAGATAGCAGTGATTCTTCCTCCTCATCCTGTTCCTTCACTGCTGCACAAATGGAAAATCATGTAGGTGGCCAGGTTATTGACATCCAAAATCCTCTCTGAATAAGACAATTGGGCCTGGACCCAAGTCCACAGAGACAATCGAGCACTGATTTTATTTTATTTTTTTAAACTAAACACACCCAATTTTTCCTCCGTAAATCATCACTTACCAGAAACACGACTAAACATTTCAGCATTTTCATAAACATTTTCCTGTTTCAATCCAGCCCAGCTGGTAATGTTGGTTGTATTTTATTGTTCCACTCTCCTAGCAAAAGCCCATTGCATTTTGACCAGTTGACCTTAGCAGAAAATGATTGTTTATATAGTGCCAGTTTCTGTTCAAGAATGTTGATACACGTTCGTCCTGTTAAAAAGACTTACATCATCAGCATATGCTATTACTTCATCCACCAGAGTCAACTCTGTGAGCCCCTGCCTGAGCTGGTTTAGGAGGAGTTTGTTGGCCAGAGCATACAGCATCACAGAAAGGTGACATTCCTGCCTGATGCCTCCTTGAACAGGAACAGGTCAGCTAAGTCCTTGCCCCAACTTTTAGCATAACAACTTATTGTGCTGCTGACTTTTGTTTTGAACTTTTGGTACCCGAGGTGCTCACATCTTGTCATCATTGGAGGCAATCTTAACGCAGAGAGATATTGAGATGAAATTCTGCAACCATTGGTCATCCCATATCCTCCAAGATGACAATGCTTGACCCCATATTGCAGCAGAAGTTGGGAGTGGAAAGGATGGAACGGCCTGCCTGCAGTCCTGACCTGAACCCCAATGCACACTTGTGGGATCAGCTTGGGCGTGCTGTTCATGCCAAAGCGACCAACACAACCACACTGGCTGACTTGCCACAAATGCTGGTCGAAGAATGGGATGTCATCCCACAGCAGTGTGTGACCAAGCTGGTGACCAGCATGAGCAGGAGATGCTAGGCTGTTTTGGATGCGTATGAATTGGTATAAGCTGTTTGGTATTGGTGGAGAAGTTTTGGAAAGTTTTTCATGGACACAATCCACATTATCTCCGCCCAACCCACAAATGCATTTTCCTCACAAACGTGGCACCATTTAATAAACAGACTTTCCAATGGTATAAGATTTATTACCAAGAAGCATTGTTACAAAAAATAATCAACATAGCACGTATTTCCTTATTTTTGTGCAAGATTTTGTTATATTTCACAATAATGCAAAATAAAATATGTAGAATATTTTTAATAGGAAATTCTTAGCCACAAAAAGGAAGAAAATGCCACTTTCATTCAACTGTTATGCTGGGTTGAGCAAATATTGCAAGTTGCTCCACAAAAACAAAAAATATCAGTAGATAGTCTAATCCAAATATTTAATAAAGGTCTGGAGTTTCCAGATGGTACTTTAATAACTGAGAAAATAATTTTGTTAAATATGTGCATATTTTTGATTTTTGAGTCCCTCTCTTCCCCCCTGTATTCCTATCAGGTACAATTCCAATCCCCTCCAAGAACTACTACTGAGCTACTCTTGTACTGTTATAACTTGTCATTTAGCTGGTCAGTACCAGAGTTATGAGCATAAACACTTATGAATAAAAACAGTATATCCTAGATTGGTGCTTCCACAACTTGGATCCTACCTTGCTCCACTTCACACATTGAAACATTTGTTAAATGAAGATGCTGAGAAAATAAAACTGCTGCTAAGACTAGTGCCGTGACTAATAAAAAACACTGCCCCCTCCAACTCATTCCCCATTCAGCTTCATTATCTAATATGCTGTGTGTTCTATAAAAGGACCACATCAATGTTTTTATTTTTACTAAGCTCAGCTAGCAGTGCTCGCCTTTCTCTGTCTCTACTCCCATTGATGTTCAATGTTCCCATTATTAAAACTGCCATACAAAGCAGAAGGAATAAAAAGGGAAAGAGGACAGTGAATCCCTTCCAAGGGAATGCCGCCTTCCATCTTCAGCTGTTTTACTGTGCCTTTAGAAGAGTTATACCTTGTTCTTCCTTCCTCAGTTTAGTTACTATCTTTTTTAGATCAAATCTTTTTATTTGCTCAGTTGTTCATAACCACCCACTCTCCCTATCCTTAGAACAGATTTAATAAATCAATCAATATCTGGGAGAAGTCTGTGACTTCCACAGACTGTCGACTGAAGGTTCCATCTAAAAAAGCTAAAAATAGCTGAAATCCTGTGAGAAATATGACTGCTTATGCTCATCCTAAGACACTCTGTGACAAAGAGTCATTCTCAAACTTGTCTTCTTCCTCATTTTCAACATTCAAACAGCCAGAAGTCACATCTTGATTCTCAGCCGCACCTGTCACTGCTACTGTCTGCCCATCACCTTCATTTCCCCCCCACAACTTCTCCTTTTTGCTTAGTAGAGGTCCTGCCTTTCATCTCTCCATTCCCCTCCACCATTCGTTCAGCGTGCAGTGTATCAGTTTTTGGGAAACCGGTTGTGGCCTCCGCCATTTTGTGCTGTGCTGTTTGCAGGTTGCTGTTAAATAATAATAAAGGTAAGATGGCCAAGAATAGAAATCACACCTCTCTCAAACAACAAGTGGAATAAGTGCTTCTCTCAGACAAAGACAACAATGGCCTTGTCCATCCGAGAACCATATGTGATGTTTTCACGACCAGCCTGTTCTTCTACAGCCAAAAGAACCTGCTCTACAGTATACTGTGGGGCAGCCACCAATCTAACCCCGTGTCTAATTGGCAGGGAAGGCAAACCCTCACTAGGACGGGATGCCGTGGCTCAAAAGGAAACAAACAATTGCTCAACACAAATGAATAAAATAAACTTCTCTCATCTTCCCATCAGGGGCAAGTTGTAAGGAAAGAAAAAACACAGTCCAAACCTCCTAAACTCACTCAGCAGCTCTTCAGTCACCTCCATGCACTCACTCACTCACACCCCCAGCATGCAATGTAGTAAGGAGAAGGGGAGTTACAGGGGGAAAAAAATAGAAAAGAAGTACTTATGAGAGAGGAGAAGGGTAAGGTAACCAGAAAAGAGGATGATATGAGGACATGTGATATTTATAAATCTTTACATGCCCTAGTCTCCAAATGATTTGTTGCACATTGCATTCCTAATATCTTCCTTAGAGGCCTGAGATAGAGGAAAAATAAAACAGACAGCCATAAATAATGTTGTTCTTTTCTGTGTGTATCTTTGTGTGTGTGTGTTTTGTTTTTTTCCACTGTAGTGATAACTGTTATTACTCTCTGATATGTGTATCAGTCTCTACATGAGCTCATTCTATGTTTATGAATTAGTCACCACTTTCCCGAGTCAGGTTATGATCCTGTAAAACGTCTCAGCTTCCTACTTGTTTTGTTTTTTACAGCTCACATAATACAGATTAGATATTTAAGAGGCCAGAGTCATTTTAATTTATTTGTCCATTTGTAAACACACATACACACACACACACACAGAACTATAACAATAGGCCTTTACACACAAAAATACACACAACACTTTATTCTGATCTTTTCATTAACTGCAGAGTGCATCACTGCAGTCTAGCAACAATTTTTTTTTCTCATTCAGTTTGAATCCCTTTAAAAAGAATTTATTCAATTTGACCTTTCTTAAAAGAAAGAACAGTACAAGGCATGTTTATGAATTGCACAGACATGTCAATCTGAATTATTAATTTTCCTTCTTTTTTTATCATATTTGTAATAGTTTTTTTCTGTACTGGCTTGTAAGACTGACTGCCTCTGTCTGTTATCTATTATTGGCCGCAGTGGCAAATATAGATGAAATCTACTCCAATCAAGCATAACATTATGACCACTGACTGGTGAAATGAGTAACACTGCTTGTCTCTTCATTATGGCACCTGTTAGTGGGTGGGATACAGTACGGAACAAGCAAACATTTTATCCTCAAAGTTGATGTGTTAGAAGCATAACTAGAAATATCTACCAAAAGTGGACCAAGGAAGGAACAGTGGTGAACCAGCAACAGGGTCACGGGCGGCCAAGGCTCATTGACGCACGTGGGGAGCAAAGATTGGACCATGTGGTCCGATCCAACAGACAAGCTACTGTAGCTCAAGCTGCTGAATAAGGTCATGCTGGTTCTGATAGAAAAGTGTCAGAATACACAATGCATCGTAGTTTGTTGTGTATGCATAGCCACAGACCAGTCAGGGTGCCCATGCTGATTCCTGTCCACCGTCAAAAGTACCAACAGTGAGCTTATGAACATCAGAACTGGACCACGGAGCAGTGGAAAAAGGTGGCCTGGTCTGATGAATCATGTTTTCTTTTACGTCACATGGATGGCCGGGTGCATGTGCATCTCTTACCTGGGTTACACCTGGCAGCAGGATGCACTATGGAAAGAAGGCAAGCCAGCAGAGGCAATGTGATGCTTTGGGCACCTTCTGTTCTGCTTGGAAACCTTGGGTCCTGCCAACCATGTGGGTGTTACTTTGACATGTACCACCTACCCAAGCATTGTTGCAGACCATGTACACCCTTTAATGGAAATGGTTTTCCCTGATGGCCGTGGCCTCTTTCAGCAGGATCATGCACTCTGCCACAAAGCAAAAATGGCTCAGGAATGGTTTGAGGAGCACAACAATTAGTTTGAGATGTTAACTTGGCCTCTAAATTTCCCAGATCTCACTCCAGTTGAGAATCAGTGGGATGTGTTGGACAAACAAGTCTGATCCTTGCAACTTACAGGACTTAAAGGATCTGTTGCTAACATCTTGGTGCCAGATACCACAACACACCCTCAGGGGTCTAGTGGAATCCATGCATTGACAAGTCAGGGCTGCTGAGGCAGCAAAAGGGGGACCAACACAATATCAGGCATAATGTTATGCTGTTTTGGTGTATGAAATGTGTACAATTACCAACAAATACAAATATGCACACTTTTAAAGCTTGCAGGCTCTCACTTGGTCTTGGTCTTGGTCAGCAGGGTGTAAGCCAATCTTGAAACTTTGTGATAGCACTCATCCTGGCTGTATGGTGGTGTTTTGTCTGTCCATTTGTCTGTGCACTGGCTTGACCCTTTCTGCTTTGCAAGATTTTCTGTTGCACTTTACTGCCTGAGCCCGTGTCTCTCTCAGGCACAACTGCAGTCGGAGTAACTGTGTGGGTAATGGAAGACTTCTCATGGTCATGCAGGTCTCTAAAAGACCTAAACTGTGCACTGTTGGAGAGCTGTTAATATTATCATTCATACTGGTTTCCCTTCAGCTAATCTTTAACCACCTTTATCTCCAAGGTCAGGCTGCAGCAGTTAAAGGACTTAACTTCATTGGTTCACTCGGGACTTGACTATGTTGGTACACTTTGGACCTCATTATGTAGCATGGCATCTGTAAAAGTTATCATTTCCATGGCTACCATGTTACCATGGCTACAGGCACACTGTGCATTGTGTGTCACTACGAACAGACAGTGTCCGTGTGGTCTTAAAGTGTACACGATGCAGTGAGTCTTGTCCACAGTTGTCATCTTTAGCAACCAACAATAACTTCTATACAGTGTTATGTATTTTATTTATAGATTTTTTTTAAAAAGGTAACAATTTGTTCCTCTCGTTACCTTATGTCACTTCATCTCTTGTCATTATGGCAAAATAGTTCAATCTTTGTCTCATCTGACCATAAAACTGTTCTTCAGAATGCATTTGGTTTGTCCATGTGGGCAGCTGCAAATTTCAGTTGAACTTGGGGCAGGGGTTTCCTTCTTAGTCTACCTCCCCTCAGTTCATGGTGATGCAAAACTTGCTTCACTGTGGGCAGTGATGCTGGTGTTTCCACTTTATGGCAGGCTTCGGCCTTGGTGGTTCTTGGGTTGTTCCTAAACATCCGAACCAATTTTCTCTCATTTGAACGTGACAGTTTGGTCCTTTATCCAGCCCTTGGCAAAGTGAAGATGCTTCTAATAACTATTACTTACAATTGTTTGAACTGGTGATCTTTGAATCTGAAGTTGTTTAGAAATGACTCCAAGAGACCTTCCCAACTTGTGTACATTAAATCTGCAGTTCTCCTTCTTAGATCTTCAGAGTTTCTTGGTCTTTTGGAGTATAGGTCAATCCAGTTAGTGCTACCAGTTGCAGTCAATCATGATCACTAACCCAATGCAAATAGACCTTGGTCATGTCAAGTTAAAATACACTGTAGAACCTTCAGCACCACTTATTAAAAGATTTGAGTGAGTGAATTTATATATTTCAGTCTCTATGTATATTTTTGACCCTGTATGGATTAGAGGAAATCTGAAATATAAATAAAACTTGTGCAACCAATTCTTGTTTTTTAACATTATTAAAGTTGTATGCTGTACAATCATTCCAACCTGGAAAAAGAAAAGTTGAAAGAAATCATTAAAAGTAAGCGGTATCATTGCAAAGTGGAATTGTTTAGGAACCACAGCAACTCAGCCACAAAGTGTCAGACCACATGAAGTTGCATTGCTTAGATCCATAGTGTGTAAAAGTCGCTGTAGGAGCCAAAGTGAATGGTCACGACGTGTCACGGTACAAAACCTACTCAGCCAGCAGCAGCTATAGTTTTAGGTTGAAGTCGCTACAGTCGCCAACTCTCTGCTTACTTGATAACTGCAGAGTTTCAAACCTCCTCTGGCATTACCATCAGCTCAAAAAAAATTGTGCACTGGAGACCTTCATGGGCTCCGTGGCCAAGCAGCTCCCCTAAGTGTAATGTGTAGGTGGCCCAGTACTTTTGTCCATATAGTGTACTTACATACAAGCATCTATAGCCAAAGTAATGGGTGAATGGTCAAGGAAAAGCTGAACTACAAAACTCTAAAAATGAGTATTTAGCAGTCTTTTTAAACAAACCACAGATTTGGCTGAACTGATGGGCTCAGGAAGGCTGTTCCAAAGTTTAAGCACAGTCTCAAAGGCATGGACAGCCCTTGATTTAAAATACGAACAGTCAAAAGACTCTGATGAGATGATGAGAGGGGGACTGCTGAAATAATGAGTCACCAGATCTGTTGCATAAGCAGGAACCTGACCATGTTGGGCTTATATGTCCGTCCATCCATCCATCCATCTTCTTCCGCTTATCCAATTCAGGGTCGCGGGGGCCTGGAGCCTATCCCAGCTGCCACAGGGTGAGAGGCAGGGTACACCCTGGGCAGGTCGCCAGTCTGTCTCAGGCCTAACACAGAGGGACAGACAACCATTCACACTTCCATTCACACCTATGGGCAATTTAGAATCACCAGTTAGCCTAAGCCCGCTGTCACAAGAGTTGCATGATGATGCTTGTGGCATTGCATACTTGGGTTTTATGCCTTGCAAATATGTTTGAAGACTGTAGTCTAATTAACCAAATGGTCAGTCTTTGCTGAAATGGTCATATCAGCACAGAAAGCAATCTTTGAAATATAAACATACTGTAGGATCGAAACACTAGCTAAGCTGGTTATTTTCCTGGGAGCATAAATCAAACTGTCACGGATTTCTATATTTAGATTGTTATTGTTTGGAAGTAGACATGCAGGTATGTATGTCTTCTGGCGTCTCATCAGAATACCTGTATTCGTCATCTATATTTTATCCTTTGTTATCGGTGAGCTCCCGTTCAGTCTTCTATCCAGGTCTTCACTCACAACTGTCATATCATTCTTGTGCTCCTGCACCATACCCTCTCTGGTTGTCACTTGAACCCAGGACTGGCAGTTCTGCTGCTTATACTAGAAACATGAAAGCTAATAATTTATCTACAGTTCTTTCAAGATTTTCTAAAATTACCAAGTCTGTGATTTTCATACCTGAAATCAGTCTCTTAGCCTCCTCCACTATTTTCCTCTGTTCATTCTCAGTCGCTTCAAACTCCGCTGTAATTGCTGTCACTTTTTCTTTCTGCGGCTGTCAGTCTGTTGCTCATCTTGAAATATCATAGAAGATGAAGTTTTCAGTGCAAAGTGTTGCAAAGCTGCAGCAGGCTTTGTTTGTCGGTTGAAATTTCTGAAATATTTTGAATTGGCAGTAATTCGCACAAAAAAAAGGTTGTTTTCTCTTAGTGGTGATTTTTGTTTGGTTTATTGGATCGGCATTTAAAGTGTTGCTATTCAAATTTAGATGGTGATTGAGTTCCATTTGCTTACATTACATGCACTAAAATAACACCGGCTAATTTATAGCAGGAATAGACGAGTGGTAGCATCAATTAGTCATTTATCAGAGAATATTTGTGCAACAGTTTTGCTTATTATTTAGGTTATATTTATAGAAATTGCCTAAAAAATGCACCTTGAATATCTCACGCTTCTTGTCGTAAACATCTGTGGTTTTATTTGGGTTTGGAAAAGTTTGCATAAAACAAGAAATATTCGTCAACTTTGACTTTAAAGAGATAAATAATGTAGATTCAACTCATTGACATTGTGCACACAGGCACACAACGAAATGATCGTTCCAGATCACTCATCCAGAGATGAGCATCTGCGGTCATGCAGCCAGAGACCGGCGCTACCGTTAGGCAATGTGGTTTAAGTGTCTTGCCCAAGGACACAACGCAGCGCAGAGACAGGGGCTCGAACCGGCAGCCCACTGGCTGCAAGGCGAGCGCCTACCCACTGCGCCACTCCCACAACAAAACATTTAATAATAAAGGCAAGAATAATAACACCAACCACTTTGTCACAGTTGGATTTCAGTCTTTGGATTCCTCAGTTCTAATCCCTGGTCAGTTCTCTCAGCTCACCCCAGAAATCATCCCTAGTCTTGCCCCTCATCTGTGGTCAGCTCATCTCTACTTCATAAGCACAAGTCACAAACAGAAAGAACTGCAATACCAAAACTGAAACTCCTGATGTTGCATAAGCCTACCAGTGCACAGCTATGGACATGATGCAATGTTGAAAGCCATTTATACATGTTTATCCACTCTCTCTCTTTCGCTCTCTTTTTTTTTTCCTTCAAAATGACAAACTAATATTGCAGAACATTAATTAAACATAGTTTCTCATAAACATTGTTTATCATATTTATACAGATGGTGTCTTGTCTATGCAGATGGTCAATGGCTACAGAGTACGCACACCTTTAAGATGTGCATTGAATTAATTCAGTTGTTGATATGAATAATGAATGTTACATTTTCTTGGATGGAAATGAAAGCTAAAATGTTGGGAGGGTGGATGTTTTTTTTTATGTCACCTTAAAAGTTGGTCCCCCATTAGAAACTAACAAGGTAAGGGTGGTAAAAATGATGGTGAAGATGACATGCGATATAATATAGATTAACCCCAGGTTCAATTTTCATTTCACTGAAAACCAAAACCGAGCAAAGTAACTGGTCAGCTCGTCGGTGTGTTATCAGACCCTGCGTTTGAATGACAACTCCAAAGCAAGCCGAAACTTTATCAAGTTAAATCTGACTGATTCTCTTCCTACTTCATCATTTTTGCTCTTTTTTTTTTTTTTATCTATGACAGACAGCCAGCATGTGCATGACTTTAGTCAGTGTTTTTGGTGTTTTTGACAGAGAAAGAAAGAGAGAGAGAGAGAGCGGATCATATATTTGAGGACGAGGTTTTCAGCAGGCACTTGTCTGTTTGTGCATGAGTGTGAAGGTTCAGTTACACTGCGATCACTGATAAGCTCATCATTCAAAGCTATTGCAGGTGATGTAAAACAGATGAGGGAACACAAGGTTATACAGTATCTATTTTCCATTACATTCAAGAGGTTATAGAGAGTGGGACAGGATGGAGGAGAGAGCTTGGTAGTGATTACATCAAACCAATATACAGGCAGAAATGTGATTGTCACTGAAGGAGGTTATCAAGGTCGATTTCTGCCAGAAGTAACTTTTTTTTAGTTATCACTCGGACAAAGCAGACACTGTCCTCTAATTTTTGTGTTATTACTTTTGGGTTCGTGGCCTCTCAACAAAAGAACATTGTTAACATGATCATTGTGTTTTTCTCTTTGTTTGAGCTAGTTTTTTGTTTGTTTTTTTAAAAAAAGTTTGTTAAGTGTACTCTGTTGCGTGCATGCAAGTGTTTATTTGTGGATGCTTAACCAGCGTTGCCCTGAGCATTGCTGCTGTGGTCACAACTCTCAGCAAGTGACCATCTTGGCCCTTAATTTCTTTGGTCGTAACCTCGATCGCACAAAGGCATACAAGCACACTCACACATGGCCACCCTGCTGATGAAGATTAATTAGTGTAGACTTCCTGCTGTTATGAAAGCCGGGGTCTTCGAGTGCATTCTGGGACGAAGTAAATAATGTGAGAGTGTGTCTTGCAGACAGTGGTGACTCACACGGAAACTGCCACACAAAAAGCAAACCGGCAGAAGCTTGCCCGCTCTCTATGCGTAAGTGTGCGTATTGACATGCATGCAGATCCATGAGTATGCGTACTCTGTCAAGACTGATTTACACATGACCGTACCTTGAACTTCGCTACAGTGTCCTCACCAGCTATCGATGTATTACAATCAGTGAAGCGGTGCGCTCAGACCAATTGAAAAAGAAAGACACTGCAGCAGATGGCCACGAACTGAGAGAAGCATCAAGACAGAAAGAAAAGAAAGGAAAAACTTAAATGCAGAAATAGAGGAAGGGAAATAAAGACAAAGAGACAGAAGAATCAGGGATCGAGATCGAGACGAGGAAAGGATGAATAGAGATTGGTGTCAGTAAGAGGTGATGTATAGAGGAGAGGGCAATGAAAGGAAGCTGGCTTCTCTCTCAGCTCCAGTAGTAATGTCCCTTTCCAAAACATCACTCATATTTAATGGAGCACAGCTACAAGAGAAGAGAGAAGAAAGGAGGGCACAAAACTTGCATGCGCCAAACACACACAGAGCCCACTGACATATGCAGACAGCGCAACACATTACAGCCTCGCGCACTTTCAGAAAGTACTCAAAGTTGCAGGCACGTAAAGAACACATACACATGCATTTGGATTCTCAGCAAACAGGGTTCTGTGAGACTTAATGGAGTTCAGTCACACGGGCCTTGAGACTATAAAAGGGAGGCAGAGAAAGAGAGAGTGAGAGAACAAAAGAGAAGGGAAGAAGAATTGAGGGGCACGGACTCGCGTGTGTGACTGCGTGCAGAGGTGAGGGGGAACTGAAATAGAGGAAGGAGGATGATCCTTGATAGCACTGAACTCTGCTGGAATCACATTCACCAGGCATACAGGGGTGCCATTGTTGTGGAGAAAAAAATGTGCTGAATGTAAAAGTAGAGCGTAAACAGAGAGGGATAGCCACACATAACAGAATGAATCACTCACATGCCTCTCACCCAGCCAATTGTCTTATTGACAAATCCCGGTCAGGGCCTTACACATTCTTTTATATTCTGCTATTAAAAAAAATAACTTGGACCTACTCGGGTAAAAATAACCAGTATTGAATTTTTTGTGGTGAGCCTTTTTTTTTTTATTTATTAGTTTTATGTATTTTATTTTTTCTCAGCAATTTTTATTATTATATCCACGGATTTACACAAATACTTTTGCCTTATTGCTTTTCCCAGGTTCGGGTCTCAATGATGGCCAGTGGCACGCAATACGTTTGGTTGCCAAGGAGAACTTTGCCATGTTGACGATAGATGGCGAGGAGGTGTCTGCCGTGCGCTCCGTCTCACCTCTCACCATCACCACGGGAGGAACCTATCACCTCGGAGGTAAGGGTCAACCCCGCACCGACGCCTCGGCTCTAATGAGAACAACACACCAGATCTCTTTTCCAGTAGGCAGAGTTTAACGAAAAGTTGCTCACTTAGCAAGAGCTCAGACACAACATCACCATATATAGAGGGGACACATACTGTGATGAAGGGAGTGATAACACATGCAGCAGCCTCAATCTGTCAGAATTAGGAAGACGCCAGGTTAATGATGCCAGACACCGCTGTCTGTCTTTTGGAAGATGGTCCGTATCTAAGTGTGCTTCTGTGTGTGTGTGTGGGGGGGGGGGGGGGGGGGTCCAGCTCTGATAGCTGCATCATGCCCCTGTCCCCCCCCCCCCTCTATCTGAGCACAATCTCCTCCATCAAGCAAAATCATTTCCCCAGGCCAGTCAATAAGGATCAGAGCACCCGACAAACACACAGCCCAGGTACTTTTATTCTGGTGTCTATTTTAATTTACTCTTAGCCGGTATTGAGCAAATCCCCCAAGTCCGTGATGACTCTGTACATTTTCTATATAAAATCAAAGTCTGGGAGACCTTGATGTGCTAATAGATTTTCAGCCTAGAGTCTGTTACATCTTTGAAGGATTCTGAAGGTCTTTTGTCAATCTGGGCTGTTGCAGAATCACTGAATTTAATTCTTCATTTTTTCATTATTGATATCACAACTTTCTCTTTTTTAGTCTTTGTCTGTCTTTTATGTCTCCCCCTCTCCTTTTCCTTCTCATCCTCTAGTCTCCACTTGATCCAATTGGTGATTTATTGATTTCAGTAAACTGAGCTGTGAATCAATAGTGGCTTAGAGGAGAGGATCTCCGCAATGTCTTTACTCCATGAAGAGGGCAGAGGAGGCGGTTAGATGAAGGATTTCCAAAACAGAAGAGAAAAAAAAAGAGTGACACACAGGAATGAAAAAATATAGAAAGATGTTTTTTTTTTACTATACATTTAAAAAGTTAGCATATTAAACAGTGAGGCAAGGCTAATTAATCTACAGCCAATAACTTATGGAACTTGGTTGTAGCACATTTGTAACACACTTATCCATTCATATGAATGGATGTGTGTCCAAACTTTTGACTGGTACTGTATGTACCTAGGCCTTTTTCTGGCAGTTTCTTAGTTTTGCCAGACAGCCAGCTCTAGGAAGAGTACTGGTTGTTCCAATGCTAGATTTGTACCTTGCCGCTATCCTGTCCCTTGACTTTGGTACTGTAGGTAGCCTTTAACCTCACGACTTTGCCCTAATAAGCACTATTGCATGTATGGTACCTTATGTAGACAGATTTTTGATTTCCAGATCACATCCAGTCAATTAAATTTACCACATTCCAAGAGAAATAGGAGGCAATTGAGCTTTGAGTGTTTTAGTCTCTGGGCCTGAGTGTCAGTGGGATTCCTATAAATTTGCAAAAAAAAAAAAAAAAATCTTACAATCTGTTTTTATTAAGAAAAGTTAATTGAAAAGAGCAAAAGACTGCAGGTGGAAGGCTTATGATGATACATAAAATCCATGTACAATGCATTGTAATAACATACATCACTTTGCATGTTGACTTTGATATTAACACGTATACAGTATGCACTTACAGGGGTTGGACAATGAAACTGAAACACCTGTCATTTTAGTGTGGGAGGTTTCATGGCTAATCTGGACCAGCCTGGTGGCCATTCTTCATTAACTACACATTGCACCAGTAAGATCAAAGTGTGAAGGTCCAATTAGCAGGGTAAGAGCACAGTTTTGCTCAAAATATTGCAATGCACATTATGGGTGACATACCAGAGTTCAAAAGAGGACAAATTGTTGGTGCACGTCTTGCTGGCGCATCTGTGACCAAGACAGCAAGTCTCTGTGATGTATCAAGAGCCACGGTATCCAGGGTAATAGCACCAAAAAGGAAGAAACACATCCAACAGGATTAACTGTGGACGCAAGAGGAAACTGTCTGAAAGGGATTCTTGTGGTCTAAAACCAAGTGTTTCAGTTTCATTGTCCAACCCCTGTACACATAAACACCAAGTGCACATTGCAGGATCTGAAAAAAAGCAGTTTTTCCAGTAGTTTCTCCCCTTTGATGGAAGTGGTGTGCTGAATTGGCAGGAACTGTGACTGGGGTTTTTCTCGTTAATTTTACATGACATAATGAATGCTGAGGAGCAGGGAGCCTGGTGGTAAACACAAGTTTGGAGGCTGCAGGGGATACAAAACTGTTGATTATTAGTATGGAAAGAGCTACAAAATGATATTTAGGCCAACACTTTAGAGGCTAGGGAAAAACTTTTAGGAGTGGTTTCATGGAAAATAATGTGTGCTGTTGGAGCTTGTGTTTAGCTCTTAGAGGGGTTTTTTTCATTTTCTCTTAATTTTGTCATGATTGGGTTTGGTTGATTTTAATAGAAACAGTGGAATTCCACGTGGATCAGCCTGTGAATTTTAATGGCCTTTCCCTCCTTTCAGTCAGCATCTTGCCTCCTTGTTATCAAAGATTTACAAAGGAGGCCTAAAATCATAAAAAATGTGGGTTGGTGCTAGTATACATGTCTGTGAACTTACATGAAAAGATGGGTGACCGTAGTTACGGTGCGAAACTCCTGTTCTCACCCACAGAACCATGTTAACTCAACCAAAATATCCAGTACAATTATTCAAAGCATCCCGCTCATCACATTCAGAGGATAATTTCCATCTCAGAACAGAGGTAACAGAATAATATAGTGAATGTACAAAAGATAGTTTAGCCTTTGGCTTGCCCTCAATTACTCTCTCTGATCGCTTAGCTGGATGAGTCAAAGAGGCCAAGCCCATTAAGCTGTCCTAAAGCTCTCTAACAGTATTCCATCAGCACTTTCACCATGACTGTGACTGTTTTATCAGTGTGCCACAATTAGCAGAAACCTCACAGTATTATGAACAATCCCTGTTTTTATACACGCACACATATACACACACACACACACATATATATATAGACACATATATATACAGGACAAAGCTTGAGTTAATTGCTGTGAGTAATTTATGTAGGTGCAGCCATCCAGGTAGCCATCTGTTTCAAATCACATGGCTGTAAGGCATCAATCTGCTGCGATTCTATTGGCAACAGTTGTAGATCAGAGACCACTGACTGAACCCTACTTTGTAAACAAGTAGTATGCGACTATGTAATGGTAGGGATATATTTTATGCTCTGGGTTTCATGTCGTTTCTCTGCGCTCTTTGTTGTCAACTTCGTCTTTGACTAGACACTCGTGAAAAGGGGATTTTTTTTTTTAATGATATTAAAATGCTCCGACTCTGCATGCACTCATTCCAGTGATATGTCATTTCTCTCTTGGATTTTAATCTAATTGTGTGAGAGTTGTGAAGATTTGGTCTTCATGAAAAATAAATTAATGGAATGGGAAATGAGAGTTTAAAGCAGCTATTCCATTCATTATGATGGTGTGAGCACCGCTGTAAAAACGTTGCTAGGGTGTTATGAGTTTGTCTGTTTCTGTATTCTTCATATATGTTTTTTTTTTGTTTGTTTGTTTACCATAGTGCTTATTAAGCATTGCCAGCTGCCGTATTAAAGCACATTAAGATCAATTAGTGCTTTTTTGAGGCTTGACTTCCACTAATAGGGATATACATACAGTATGAGAGAACGTAAGTGTGCTGATGTTTGGAAAATACAAACAAAATAAAAACATAGAAGCATGATTTTAACGCATGAATATGCTTTTTTGTCACAAAGACTCTTCAATACTTTTAACATTCAAATTAATGTCATGCATGTGTAATATGAAAGTGTGTAAAGTCACATGAAATATTTGCTAATTAATGCTTTTAATAACTAAATAAATTACCTAATTTAAATAAGTGGTAACTTTTAATGTATTTTTATTTGATTTGATTTTGACTATGATGGAACATTATGCAGATAAAAACCATTCCCAAGGAGTTTAAAGGCTATGCAAATTGAGTACATAATATTTCACTTTATTGAATATTCTTCCTTATTTCTGTGAGCCTTTTTTTTTAATGCTGTCTTTTTATGCCTTTCATGCTTTTCTGCATGTCAGTTAGTATCGGTTAATAGCAGTTAAGATAACACCATTTTTCATACTTTAAAATGATGTACTAATTGACAATGTTAATCTTTGAGTTGAGCAGCTATTCAAAAATTTTGCTTGAGATGTAATAACCCTGTCATTTCTGTGGCATTAAAATTCATTTGGCACCTCTCCCAAGGTTGCAAGGTTATAAGATATTATACTGAGGATGTCAATGGCAAGAAAGACCTAGGCTTTGAGCCTTTGAACTTGCCCTTAACTCTGCTCTCTTTCTTCAGTCTATTCTTTTCAGCTTTCTTCCTCTTTTGCTCCTTCAGATTTCCTCCCCCTCGATTTCATTTCTTCATTTTTCCCATTATTTCATTTGCTTTAACCCATTCCTTCACCTCCCACTGGACTCCTATCCTGCTCCTCTCATCTCCACTCTTCTGTCCATTGAGCACCTGCCTTTAGAAGTAGTCTCCTAAACCCAAAGCCTATTTTACGGGGAGTAGTTTTTCCACTCATGACGCTACGCTTAGAGAAATTAGTAAGTGACTGGCACAAGACATCCATAAATTGAATTTCTCAAGAGGCAAGACAGGGAGACACACACACAATCACACATAAGTGCACATACACAAAGCCATAAAGTCATATTTTCTATTCGGGAAGAGGGGGGAAAAATTGCTTCACTAATGAGAGAGCAGTCAATTATGGGACGTTCCACTCTGACGCTTTCTAGCTTGTCTGTGGGCGGGAGAAAAGAGCATGTAGTGTTTCCTATTGTAGTTTTGAAATCGTGACTTTCTTATACATTTGATAATACTGAGTTGTTCCAAATATTGTCACAGCTTTTCATAGCTCATTGCTCCTTTTTATCATTTTGGAAATGATAGAATGGCTTCTCTCACATTTTATGTGGATGACTAAATGATTTACCATGACATATGTCCTATGATGTTATATGTTTTTGACATTTGAAACACAGCGTTGTAGTCCTCCAGTGGTTTGATTTGGTCATTGTGGGTTTTAAAATTTTTCAGTTTTTCACTTCATATCACCTCATATCATATACATTATGCAATTTAACTAGTAATACTTGTAATAAGTAGCACATTTTCAGTCATGCTTCTGCATGCTGTTGCTTCTACCTCTACATCTTAAGGCTTATTATGAATAAGACATGAGACTCTGGCAACCGCATTTGTCAAAGTACAGTCCATGTGCTGCATGTGCATCTTTGTGTAAGCGCATCAAGTTTTGTTTATGTGCACATCTGCCATGTCTGCCATGGTGGGTGAGGTGCATAATTTTGTTGACATGAGTATTGTTTGACATTCATGCATGTTGTATTTGTTTGAGAGTGCTCTATAAGGTGCTCTAAGGACTCTTTTTGACAGTTAAGGGAAATTGCTCAGGGAGAAACTGCGGCAGGAGGTCACAGATAAGCACTTTTTTTTTTGTTTTTGTTTTTTTCCTGGAGTGTATTCTCGGTTTTGTGTGAAATTACATATTGTTTTTGGCAACAGTTCTTGTCTCTTCTGAATATGCTCTAGAGTTACATCCTTGGAATATTTGTTTAATAATTTACCTATGAGCATACTGGCAGATTTCCAGCCTGCCTCCTCCTGAAGCAGACACATACCTCTAAATGCAGTGGGATTTGGAAATATAGCCTGAGAGCCAGTCGTGCACAGGTAGACGAAAGCTGGCGCTGGTCTGCCAGTGTGTATTGTAAGGCGAGCTCTTTTGGCCCAACAGGGGGGTTGTGATAGCGTGCCAACAAGACTGCAGGGGATTATTGCTGTTGTTCCACATTCTGAAGAGTTATAAGAAACAGAGTCCTTGTGTTTGTACTTAAACTACAAATTAAACCCCCCCAAAAAAATAACATTGAAATCAGGGGGGAAATGCAGTATGTTCTGCTTATTCCTAACTAGAATTTAGGCCAGAGGATGTACAGATGTAGGGTTTGTTCGCAAATGTTTTGTCTTTTTCTATTAACATTGGTCTGAATCTTGCACTTGCAGTATAGCTGCATTACATTGCATTGCACTGCATTACCATCATAAAACATTCATTTTCTTGAGGCTTCTTGGGGATATAAAAATGCTCCCATGGAGGAAGACTAAAAGAGGATTGTAATTATATATTAACATTGATTATTTCTGGTCATTGCATTAGAGGGACTATTAAAGAAAGTATTGTACTTTAAATAAATTTAAAGCTCTGCAAAATACCTGAACTCTTAGTCATATTTAGTCACCTATATTTCAAAAAGCAATGCCCAGATAAACATTTAGAAATTTAATCAAAGCACAGCTGCTAATTTCTATGAAGCACATGAATAAATGTGATTCATTGAAATCTTTAAATAATGATTTACAGATGTTTAGATTCATATGACTTTTTCCATGTATCAGACCGTTGTCTTTATTTGCTGTTAAAGTGCCAGAGTCAGCTGTCAACTGAAGCATGCCAGTTTCAGTAGAACGATGCAGATGCACTTTCAATTGTTGGTTTTAAAAATAGTATTTTGCATCAAATGAGTAATTCATAAAGTGACACCCAATAAACAAACCAGATGTACTGGTGTATTTAAGTTGCAAAAACACCCAGTTAGTGGTTTGAATAGAGGAGCAGAGAAACAAACCTCCTGCTGGCTTTCATGGCCTAGCAACATACATACATTCACCCATAGCTTCATGCATAGTGCCACTCATTCTGCCAAACTGTCAGGATAGCTGGATTTCCTTTGCATTTATAAGCTATCCACAGGACACAAAGTGCTGCCAGCCAGCTGCAGTCTGCTCTGTTTCCCATCTTCTCTCTCCCTTTCCATGTCTCCCTCTCTGTCTTTCTCTCTCTCTGTTTCTCTCAGAGAGAGAGAAAAAAAAGAAAAAAGCACAGCAGGCAGGTGTGGCAGGAGAAGAGACAGATGGCAAGGATGACAGGAGAAACTTTTTGAGGGAGGAGATGAAAATCAAAACATGCGAAGAACAGGATGAATCCAGCAAACACGCAGACAAACCCTTACACATACTGTTTACTTTCTACTGTTTTATATGCCTTGTGTCAGGCACATAAACTACAATTATGTTGATGCGCACACACACACACACAATGCACCCCCCCTTATAATAAGTCTCTTTGATGCTTTGGCCTTGAAGCTGATAGGCATGCTGGAGAGTGTGACAGCTTATATCATCACGATGATGGAGATGTCATTGAGCGGTTGTGTTTTATGAGTGACCTGCGTGCTGGTGGACCGCCTGTGCTCTGCAGATTTACGCCCATATCCTACATGCAGTGCACTCAAGTATTGTACACAAAGCATGAAGGCAGATTTAAACGTGTAGAATGCATGTAAGCCTATCATATATCAGTGGAGTTTTGTAAAAGATGAAGCATGTTCAAAAAACACACACAGACACACATATTATATACATAGTTTTGCCCCAGCCTTGGCCCCTTTTCAGTCGAGGCCCAGTGCTACCTCTGGACAGGCCATTGATTCCTGTAGCTCATAAACGTACAGCACAGAGTAAAATCTGTATGTCCTCTAGTCTATTGCAGTCTTAGCACTGGCATTAAGTCTAATGGGCCTTGTGGATAAGCTCTAAAACAAGACAAGTGATGAAGGTTCATGGCTGTAAAAAAGGGGACAATAACCATTCACTGGCCAGGTGTGTTGTTGCTCATCAAGGATAATGCCGTTGTTTCGTTTGATGTCAACGTCTTCACAAGGTCTTCTTTTCATGGTGTGTTTTAAATTGTGAGACTGAAAGAATCCTATTATGTTCTTCCTACAATCTTCCGCTTCTTTCATTTTTCATCATTAAAACAAGCTTTTATGCATCCCGTTGTTTCTGTTATTCCTCAAAAATAGCTTTTTTCCACCTCCAACTATCTGTAATTGTCAATAGAAAATGGCAATGGTTAAAAAAAAAAAAAAAAAAAGTAACAATGTGGGTTTTTTTTCCTTTTGTTTGTTTCTTGTATGGGTTTCAGGTTATTTTCTGCAAACACTGTTCCCGCCAACCCAGCGTTCGTTTCAAGGCTGCATGCAAGCTATCTTGGTTGATGACCAACCTGCTGATTTACATGCTGTGGAGAAAGGAGCCGTGGGAGCTTTTGAGAATGTCAGCCTGGACATGTGCGCAATCATAGACAGGTAAGAGTGACTCAGGCATGGGCAGAGCACAAAAGCAATGAGTGCTATAAATCAATTGGCTTTAAATGGTAAGAATCACATAGTAAACAAGAGTGTCATGTAGAGTCTTTGAATCCTGATCCCGAGACTTACGCGTAACTCACAATCTCTCTTGTCTCTTTGAGAGCAGATAATAGCCAGCAACACAGATTTGTGTGTTGCTGGCTATTATCTGCTTGTCAGATAAATGGATATAATTGATGGGGTAAATTCACAGTGCAAGGGGATGTGTAGTTTATCAATGGAAAACACTGAACAATCTTAATCAAACATCAAAAACGAGCAGTTCTCTATTTTATTGCCAAGCATAACAGAGATGGAAATTCTGCACAGCACCTCCCAATGTTGGCTCACTGTAAGCATTCATTAAACATGTTGACATTTCAATTTATTTCCTTGTCATGGACTAGTCAAATGCATTGGAATAGATTTGCCATACATGGAGCCATCCGTGCCTTGAGCTCTATTCCAGCATTTGTTTACACTGAAACAGATGCCTGTGTGCAAAAACATTTAAACTTTGAGGACAAGTTTAACCCCAGCAGTGTTAGTCACGTATTCATCAGTGATTTGTCTTCAGGTGAGCTTTGTCAATAACCTTCATCGATATCCTTGGTGAGGGAAGAAGACACCGAGTACCCCTGCTTGATTGCGATCAATTTAGTTTCGCCACAAGTGGTCTGGCTGGCTGAGAATCTTAAGTTCAGACAACTTGAGCGCACACGAGCGCGCACTAACACGGGCAGACATGTCAGAAAATCCTGTTTATGTCAGTGTTGTCATTGCCAGAAGCATTTTCAGATAATGTTTCTAAGAATTTTTGTACCTTTGTGGCAGTTTAGGCACACACAACCCTTTCTGTCCCCTGGCCTCATCCATTAATGAAAAATATATTTGTCCATATTGGAGTGTGACACAGAGTGTGTGTCTGATTATTTTAATAAACATAAAAATAATAATTTGAAGTGTCATCCCGTAAATGCCAAAATGCTTACAAAGTTAAATGTTGCATTTTGACTCTGATTGATGAAATATTTTGTGCTGTGCAATCAAATGCGCAATTGAGATGTGCTAATTGACTGAGTCAGTCAGAAGAATGCATTATTAAGTAGTTTTATTTTGATCAAATGTTTTAAGTAGGGATGCGCCGATCCGATATTCAGTATTGGTATCGGTCCGATCCTAACCTAAATTACTGGATCGGGTATCCGGAAGGAATAAAAAATGCAATCCAATCCATAAATTATCACAAAAATGCTTGATGACATTTGCAACATGCCATAAGCCAATGCATCAGCTTTTCACGTAGGAGCAGCAGGCATCAGGTGATAGAGCGATTGTTGTGTGAGAGACTGTTGACTTATGTAAAATGCATCCAGGCATTTAAAAACAATTGTTTTTAAAAAAGATCGGATTTGTATTGGTATCAGCAGATATCCAAATGTAAAACATCAGTATTGGTATCGGACATAAAAAAAAAGTGGTATTGTTTTATCCCTAGTTTTAAGGTAGGTGCTACGATTTGATTTCAAAAGAATACTGAAGCTGTTAATTTTGAATTCTGTGCAACTGCCTCTGTGTAACACACACTATACTGTACAGTATGTACTCATAAAGATGAGTGACCAAGAGTGTCAGAGACCACTGGAAGTTGGATTTCTGATGCTGCATATTGAAACTCCAATAACAGATGTGCAGACAGTTGTCCAGAAAAGTTCTCCATTCACAGGTGGAAAAAATGTGGTCCCAAGTTTTGCTTTAGACTTTAACAAACACAGAAGTTTCTAAAATTTAATGAAACTATTCTATTCTCTGTGCTTCCAGTATTGCCCAAGTCCATTACTTCAGATGTTTTGTATAAGCCCCGCAATACTTGAGGTGGGCCTTGTTCTGCCATGGAAGATGAATGGGTGCACTGTTACCATCTAACTAATCAGAATGTCTTTGAAGGCAGTTCAATAGCCCTGTCTGACCTCCCTTTGATCAATGCCGTTCCACTGTGAGATTGTGTTTAGGGTGAGATAGTGGAAGAAACAAAAACTACACACAGCCTAACAGACATACTCTCAGGGAGACACACAGCTGTGTCCATGCAAATTCCCACAATGTCACTGTTATTCTGTAACACTGCCAAGGCAACGAGTGCAGCAGCACACAAACAGACACACACACATAAATTTGCAGAAATTTCTTTGTTTTAAGAAAAAAAAAGAAAATCTACAAAGCCAGGAGCACGTATACTTAGTATACTTGAGTGATCACAGCTTGCTGAGCATAATGTCTTTTGTGATTGTCAATCGCATCCCTCTGCGAAAGGCCCTGCATCTGAACCTTGTTACACTGTAAAAAAGAAACTTTTAAAATCGACTCAACAACATTGATGTAACAATTAGTGCGCAGTTTGTTACTGTAGTAAGCTCCACTCTATGTTTCAACTCAAGTGCAGCTCAAACACTGTAGGTCAAACCTGCCTGTCAATACATCACACCACTAACAACTTTTAAAAGAGGAGTAACATTAACTCTTGAATGCAAGGGCTTGAATTAAGTAGGAATATTAGGAAAATGTTGAGAAATATCATGAAGCCACTGTGGTGTCCATAGCAAGAAGAGATGCTATAAAAAAAAAATCATGGATTCAGTGCTCACATCTAATATGTGATGGAGGTTTTTTTTGCATTAAGTGTAGTCATCAATATAGCTACCCCTTCAGTTGTGGTTTTAGGACATCCAAAATCCTGCCAATGACAATGCTTGCCTAGCAATAATAACCAATATTACTACATGTTACTTAATGAATTCTTCATTTGCTTCCTTTGACATCCTTAATAATAAGTTTTACAGTGTAGATTAAAGAAGCTATCATGAGCTGTGCAAACTAGTGTCACTGTAGGAAGTTTGGATTTCACAGCTTTTAGGCTGCCACTGGGTCAGTTTTCTACATAGCCAAATGCTCCTAAAATCATTTGTAGCCTAGAAGACAGGCGGGATTTTTTTTTTTTTTTTTTTTTTTTTTACAGCACATGCGGTCTCTCTTATTTCCCAAGTACACTGAGTGCTAAAATAGAAAGAAATCAAAAAATGGCCACAATTGCAACCCCCTCTGCTATCAGTGAAGTTATCATATATTATGCGATCAAGCCCAAAGTTGTATGTCAGTTTCATCTGTATTGTTTGCACAACAGCAGTAATCATCATGTCTAGCTCCAGAGATGGAATATCTGTGCTGCTTAACTGCCCGACTCCCAACGCGGCTGAAGAAGAACGCAGCATTTTAAAGGACCCCTGCAGCTTTTATGAGTCAGTGTTTGTTTGTCCTCCAGCGTGCTTTCCTGCTAACATCCTTTTAATACATTCAAGTAAGCAGACTTAAAAATTCTAATCGCATAACTTGTACGTGACTGTGTGTGTGTGGAAAACCCCGCTTTAAGACTACAGTGCCTCGGGATCCATCCCCACAGGCCTGCAGGCAGATCAAACCACAGAACTTTGATGTGCTCGGGATTTGGGTTGGTATTCAAATTTTAACAAGAAAAACTGTGATGTCTTAACTGCTGTGTGCTCACTGCTGCGTTCACATGCTGTTTACTTCCATCTGCGAATATATAGAGACTAAATTGTAACAATAACACGTTCTGCTTTCTGTTAAGAAACCTAAAATTCTACACTGAGAATCAGCATTGTTTGCCTCAATTCTGTCACCTCTTGGTCTCTATAATCAATTAAGTTGCATTTTATTATAGGCAGACACACACTTAAGTAGTCATTGATATGTATTTAACACTTATTTTGGTCCAATTAAAACTGTGATTTATTACTGACTGCTCATAGTTAACTGAGGCCACTCACACTCGGGTGTCTGTGGCTCAGGTATCACACATATGGTGTTATCAGCTAATGGCAGTATTTCCTTTCTTTCTGTTTTTGTGTCCACCTTGCAGTAGCAATGTTTACAGATTTCTTCACCCTATAAAGCTAATAGCCGCGTCATTGAAAATATGTGTAATTTCAAAGAACGAAGGTTCTTTGCTGTGCACTGTTTTAAACCATTCAAAATCATTATGATGCTGACTGGTATGCTGGTTTTATACTTTTGAATCAGCTTTTTTACTGCATGAATATTTAGTGTACTCTGCCTGGAAAGGTATGTATGATAGTTTCAAGGGCCCAAGGTCAATAATATATAAAACTTCCATCAATCCCAACTCACAGAATCACATTTTTTCTATTATATTGTGTAGTAGATGCTTTTCTGTCAGTCCAGTATTTCTTTAGATAGCAGCTACCTAATGGAATTTTAAAGCAAATCTCACTGTGGTCACAGTTCATTTAGCATATACTTAATCACCTTGGGCAAGCTTTCCTCTTTAAGATGAACTTCTTTTTAATGTATTTCCTTGCCTATTCAAAGAGTTAGTTTATAGTGCACTTTATTGTCTAACACAACATTTAGATGTACACTGAGCCAATCTGTCATTTCAATAAAGAAGATAGTCACATTGAACATTAAAAGTTTAAACTACAGTTGTACTTGTTTGTTCCTTTTTTCATATTAAGATTTTGCTATACAGAGTGCTCAGTTTCAGATAAATGTTTTTGCAATGAACATAACTGGTGATGTGTATAATATTCAAGAAAAATAAAGATACACACAAGACAAATATTATGCACGCATCTTGTTACAACGTAATACTTTAAATACGGTTTATTTAGAGTTAAGCCAGTTTTGTGAAGCATGGCGGGCGCATAAACATCAGCTGTGTGTGTTTTGTGATGCAAATTCACATTAAAAAACACACTACAGCTGAAAAATTAGATTTAAAAAATACACACACTTATAAAATCTAAATATTACTTTGAGATGTTTTGATTATGAATGATGAATGATAAGTATTATATGTTTTTAATGGAATATTTACAGAATACAGAAGTTAATTTTCATTTCATTTACCACCTGTATATTGCAAGTTTGTCACATTAAATTGGTAATTGTTCATATTTGTTCTCTTCACAAACTGGGACAGTCTGGCTCAGATGAGGATCTGTAAGAGTCCGTTTCCCAGTTAGAGACTCCCCTCGCTCAGTTGTCTATTAGGACTTCTTCTTTTTTTTTTTTTTTTCTTTTATAGTTATGGTCAGCTGTTCTGTGGGGGGAGTGGTAAATACTGATGCTTGAAAAAAAAATCTTTTGTTTGTTAGAACAAAAATAGTCTGGTGAGTTTTTGAGACAAGAATTGATAAATAGGCCGGTACTTATAGAGAGTCTTTCTACTCAGTTGAACACTCAAAGTGATTTCTGCTGCAAATCTTATCCACGTCATGCACCCATTCATGCAGCTCCTTTATGTATGCCGAACACTTTCTAATATTCGCGCACACTCCAAAGATTTTTAGAGTTCGAAAAGCTTTTGTTGAAGTTTTTGTTGTTTTCTGATCAATCAGCATTAAGCTACTCAATGTGCCATCAGAAATCAGGAGAAATAGGTGCTATAAAAGGGCCTCCGTACATTTGCATAGCTATTCTATTGAAGGTATCAGTATTTAATACATTTCATCAGTCTTTGTTTAGATGTAAAAAAGAAAAGAAAAATTCTGAGGTTATAAATGGTAGAATGGTGGCGTATTTCTTTTTAAAGCATTTAAAGCAGCACATGTTGAAAACAGATACTCTATGAGTACTGTCGCTGTCTTCCTCTCTCCAGATGTATGCCTAATCACTGTGAACATGGTGGTCGGTGTAAACAGACCTGGGACAGTTTCAGCTGTACCTGTGATGGAACAGGATACACTGGAGCCACATGCCACACGTGTAAGTGTATGTGTGTGCTTGTGTGCACGTGCACAGCTGTTGTTCCAGTCATTTTATGTGTCGTCTTTCTGTTCTTGTCTATAGGCTTCTCTGTTCCGTGTGTGTGTGTGTGCGCGTTTGTGTGTGCGTGCGTGCGTGCGTGCATGTATTTGATTTAGCCTTCCTCCATTTGCCTTTGAGTGATTAAGCTGCTTTTTTTTTGTTGTTGTTTTGTTTTTTTCCTGCTCAAAGCCACAATTCTCATTAGAGTGACAGATGAACTTTTGAAGTATTCAGAGGATTCAGGCTTTTCTGACTACACTGTGTGTTTTGTTCTGACAAAGAACAAGGAATACGACCCAAAAAGCCCCATAACACAAAGAGACCAGAGTCAGAGAGAGCAAAGCAGGACGTTTTGTTTTTTTCTTTTTTTTCTTTTTAATACTTAACAATTTGAAAATGCCATCCCTCCTCCCATACGCCTCAAATATTGTTCTCTTTTAAGAGAAGGCAGGGAAGAACAGTTCTGTAATAAATCTAAAAGAGCAGATTTAATATAATGGAGGTCTGCAAAAGCCAGAGGAATAAAGTGAATGAAAAAGACATTCTTCAAATTAAGGCACCGCAGAGTTGGTCTAAGTAGGTAATAATGAATAGATCATAAAAATACAGAAACAGATGAAGCAAGATGTACATACTTTGTGTGAATATTTATCTCTTTATGTGTGAAGCTGTGTCCAAAATTGCTCTCTATTTACTATATCAGGTACAGCTGAGTGTGGGATATAATAATGAAACCACTATAACAACAGTGCTCTGCAATGCATTGTGCTGCACATGTGCCAAAAATAACAGCTGCTGGTGATGCTACATGAAAACATGAAAGAAATAAATGAGTAAACATGGTGCTGATTTCACACATGCCCTCTGTGTAAAAAAAAAAAAAAAACAAAAAAAAAAACTGTGAAGGACTAGACAGCCTAGAAATGAAGGTCTCTGGTGTTCAGCTATAAAGGTGTGGAGCAAATCTGGGGAGCTGCCAGTAAAGTATGGGGGAGAAGGAGTGAATGAGCAACTCCTTTCACTTCCTTAAAGAGCCAGTGCTTTGTCATGGACCTCTAAACAGTTTCTCTAGTGGAGCTTGTCAGTGGCAAAGTAGATGAAATGGACTGAACTGGCATTTATATAGTGCTGTTCTAGGCTTACTGACCACCCAAAGTGCTTTAGAGCAACAGCCATATTTAAGCACACATTCATACAGTGGATAGATAGATGCTTTACTGATCCCTTCTGTGCATTTAAGCACTTCCGTGGCCATTTTAGAATTATCAATTAACCTAACACGCCTGAGGAAGCTGGATACCCGCAGGTAACGCGCACAGAGGTACGGGGCAAACTGGACGACCAGGAGGTTCAAACTCTGAATTTTCTTGCTGTGAGGCAGCAGTGCTAATTACTGGACCGCCATACTAGGATAAATAAGAAGGAAAGAAACACTTCTGGTGTAATTTGAAGCCATGAGAAGGATGAATCAAAACTGCTAAATAAGATGTCGAGGACACGCACCCAGAATCTCCCTTTACACACTCGAGTGTCCCTTCTTTTAATGATTAGGTACTTAGTAGTCAATTAATGGAAGAATAAATGGGGTTTGGCTGTATTCTGAGATGACATGCTATCATAAATGGAAAAAAAAATAATAATTTAATGGTTAATCAATAAAAAGAGGCTCTTGTTTAACACAGCACCACTAATTCTACCAAAATGTTGATCTAAAATCTACAAATACCTTCATTATTTGATTTCTCACATGAGCTTGATATTGTTATACAGTATACAGTAATGAAAACTGCATTTTAGTTCAAGCTGATTAATATTCTAACTGTATTTTTGCACTTTTGCCATTCAAAAATACATTGAATCATAGGGGTTACCAGCTTTTACAACTTGATATTGAATGGCAAATCCCCCAGCATATTACTCTGATGGTAAATTTTTTCAGACAAAATTATTATATCCATTTACTGAATATTCTAATTACATTCTCTCTAGAGAATTTTTTTCTGACGTTCTCTGTTATGCTTTGAATCTTTCTGTTGTGGTGCATAACGCTGAAGCAATCCTATGAGAAATGCTGGCTATTAAACTGCCATTGTATTACAGCCTTTGAACAATGGCTTTGAGCCAGAACAGAAACCTCAACCTCAACAATTTTCTTGATCCTTGTGAGATTCCTCGGTAGGGTTACATCCTCCCAACACTGGTTTTGTTAGCCAAAAAAAAAAAGATTTTTCTCTTATAAAGGAGCTGCACTGCAAAACTGCTAGATCAAAGAGAAAAAACACGTAATGAAGAAGTCAGAAAACATATAGAAAAATAAAGGGACAGAAAAATAAAGGAAAAAGCAGAAAGAAATGGAGATCTATGAACAAACTGCTGATTTTTTTTCTTCTTTTTGAACTCATTGTTAAGCCTGTGAACAGTCACACTTCAATCCAGAAAGTTTCACTTCAAGTCACGCTCAGAATTCACTTTGATGTGTAATTCTTTCTGCCGTCCCATCTTTGTCTGCGTGTGCATCAACACAAACATAACATCAATATGTTGGCAGCTAGATTGCTCAAGTGTTAGGGAGAAGACGCCGCTCCTCGACAGGCACTGAATAGAGACAATGGAGTGAGAGAGGCAACCATATAAAATTGCATTTTTGATTGGGGGTGGGGGGGGGCAGCTTTGGGAACTGACTTGCTATTTTAGGTCCATTCTGGAACTGGAAGCTTCAGTTGCTGAATTAAATAACAAAACGGAAATGTTACTCTAGCATAAGTCTATAGTATATTTTTGAGTGGCTCACTGTAACCTCTTCTCTCTCACCAGCCTCAGGGCAAAAAAAAAAAAAAAAATGACCGCCAATCTGAAAACACATTTTATGTTTACGAGGGAATCGACTGCTGATTTTGCCGGAAAGCCAAATCTTAACACTGCCACCACCCACAGCCCTTTTTTTTTTTTTTTTTTTTTTTGCATTAATGGTTAGGATTTATAAATAGCAAAAGTGTTTCCTCATCTTTCATCCATTCAACAGTTCTGCGTTAATCTTTATTCCAAAATATGGATGTTCTCCAGTGTCGGTCTCAACATGGCATAGTACAGTAGATGTGCACTGCAAACTCAATTGTTGGATTTTCTTGTTTTTTTTAATACCCACCCTCCTTCAACTGCTCATGTTTGCTCTCGTTTTTCTTCGCCCTTGCTCTGCTCCAGCGATCTATGAGCCTTCATGTGAGGCCTATAAGCATTTGGGCAGGTCCTCTGATGCCTACTGGATTGACCCCGATGGCAGCGGACCTCTTGGCCCCTTCAAAGTTAACTGCATCATGACAGGTGTGTGCCTCCTTTCAGTGTTGTGTGTTTGTGTGTGTGTGTGTGTTCCTTCCTTGCTGTCCAGCCCCAGTGACCTATGGAAGGAAGAAAACTCTGCAGCCCTTCTCTGTCTTAACGTCAGACGCCAGCATCCTTAACCTACTATATCTGGAGTTTCCATGGCAACAAACTCACAGTAACTGACATTTACTTCTGAAGGAGCAGCAAACACAGATACTTAGATGCGCACGCACATCAAAACACACACCACAAACATATATGAAACGAAGCCGTTATGCAACTCTAAGAGTGCTCCAACGATCTGAGTGACACTTCTGTCACACACACCTGAGCACACACACACACACACACATAGTGGAATAAGTAGATAGTCTGGAACAGCAGAGCATGCAGGCAGAGCAAAGGCGAGACTTTTAATGAAATGTCACTGCACTCCACTGGCTGGCCCCTTAGTCACGCTGAATAGCGCACTCACACACACCTCTGAAATGTTAAGAGTTTCTCTCTCTCTCTCTCTCCCACACATACACACACACACACACACCTCAGAAACCTGAAACACATACACACAGTCCCTGACTGACAGTCTGAATGAACAAGGAGCTGTGTGAGTGACTGGTTCATACTATAACAGGACAGAAGTGTCTATTAAACCCTGGAGTCTCATAGCTGTAACTTAGATTCCACAGAAAGAACTTCACTGCCATGACAGCTAAACTGCTGCTTTCTGTGTGTGTGTGTGTGTGTGTGTGTGTGTGTGTGTGTGTGTGTGTGTGTGTGTGTGTGTGTGTGTGTGTGT
>JAVDPK010000335.1:440014-453728 GCA_034780415.1 Cichlasoma orientale
CCCCCCCCCCCCCCCCCCCCCCCCCCCGAAGCAGATTAGTTTGTTTTCTGCCGTTTGCACTGACATTGAAAGATATGTCGGTACTAATGTCCCAGAAAGCTTTGAATAACACAGCAAACCAATACATATCCCCCTTAATGGGATTTTCTGAGCTATACTTGCTCCCTCTCATGTGCACATACACACCAAAACATCTCAACACGCACATACACATAAACAATGCACCATATGGCCACCGCCTGGCGGAAAGATAAAAGGCAAATGGAAAAACAGAAACAGCTCACTTGAGGAGTAATTATGATATTGTCTTCTCATTTGTGACGAGCTAAGGGGTTAATCTCAGTTTTGAAGCTTTCTGCAGCAATCCTCGACTCTGTCCTCCACAAGGTTGCCAGGGAGAGCAGATGCCCGGTGAGCTGTGGCGTACGACCACAAACTGATCATCAGACATTTCAGTGATGGATGACTCAAGCAAGAAGATTCTGCTTCATTATATTAAAAAAAAAAATCTGCATTTGCATACGCATGCTAATGATCTCACTGTCATTCTACCTGTCTCTCCCTCTAGATCGTGAAGCATGAAGTGTTTCGAGGGTCATTAGTGTTTATGCATGCAGCATGTGTGTCTGCACCAGGAAGTGCACTGACATCTGTGGCTGTGTACGCCGCGATCACTAGAGGCAGTTTTCACACAGCTCTCGGATTACAGCGGGATATTGGGGCACAGAGAGATTAGACCAATTGGAAAAACAACAGGAGAAAAAAAACCGAGGAAATATCGCTCAGTGGTGCTAATGAAGCAGCACAGGCAGGAAAGTTGATTATCCGACTTGACCTTGAGGGGTTTTAATTTTAACCCAGGGAAAGTTAGAGAGACAAAGTTGAAGAAGAATTTTACAGCTGTCGTGTGGAGACAGGGCAGAGGATGTGTTTACGCGCGTGGAAAGTGAAATTATTGTCTATCCCATCTGTGTGTCTTTTTTTGATAAAGTCGCGCGTGTGTGTGTGCGGGTGTGTGCGCACCTTTTACTATTTGTCATAAATGTATATCAGTGTAAGTGAATCAGCGTGTGTGTCCGTGCCTGTGTCAGAGTGTGTCACTTTGGGCCAATGACATATCTCAGTGGAACGGTTTTTGTCTTGTCTGTCACGCTGGGAGAGTAAACAAACTAATGAATATTCATGATGTTTGTCTTATCGAATATTGATGTACCGTGCGGCATTCTCTTGTAATTACTCAGCTTCAGCTGTTTGTGTGTGTGTCGGTGCACACATTCCTCATGTGTCAAGCAGCACATTTGCACATGCAGCCTTTGTTTCTTGAGTGCTCGCGCGTTTGACTTCTTCTTAAGTAACAACAGATCAGCTTTGTGATCAGTTTGACACAGTCATATTATACAAGTTATGGATGTAGGCCCCTTAATTAGTTTCCTACTATGAAAGCGTAAGACAAAGGAATGATTTTTACAGCTCATAACTAGGTATCACAAATGAAAAAACAAAAACAGCTAAAGCTACTCACTATATCTATTAAAGTATACTGAAAGAATGTACAGTAGGCTGAATTTGAACAAATTAGTACACATTTAAGATGTAACTGATGCTTGTAGTATAATAATAAAATATATGACTACAGAATTATGACCTACATAGTCAACTTCATTGTCATTGTCATGCACTACTTTGAGGTGAGCACAGGTGAAACCACTCTGCGATCAGCCCCAGGGCAGATATTTATTTATTTTTGCTGTGGTTCACTGCCCTGAGTGTTCCAATTACCGTGGAGACCACTGTTGCCTTCACCTTCCTTCTTGGTATCTCTCGAGCTGCTCGTCTTCATTCTTCTTGATGTTGCTATCACTCGATATTGCTACCTCTATCACTTCCTCTGCTTGTCCACCACTGCTCTGTCTAGTCAGTTAACCATCATCAGTTTGTCTGTTTGTATCTGGAAGTCCCACAGGTTTAGCCGCTATGATGCCTGACAGGAGCTTCCATTGTGTTGTACTTCTTAGGCACCCCTTTTTTCATTATACCTTCCCACAGTTCTGATAGTTGGCTAACTTCCCTCCGTGCTACCTTGACCTTGGCCTCTAGTCTTCTTTTTCATGGAGGGTACAGCTCCTTGTGGCTATTGTTCATCTTATCTCAAGGATCTATACCACTGTTGCTGTGGTATAGATCAGCTGGTTGGTTTCAGTGATGGTCGTAGTAGGGATTGTCCTTAATGCTGCATTCATATCTTCTAGCAGTTGCTGCCATTCAATTATATATGAGTGTGTCCAAAACGTTTGACTGGTACTGTATATATGAGATGTTCAAAACCATTGCAATTCTTTGCTTTCCTAGTGCTCCCTATTGTAGAGCTGTATCCAGCAAAGATTCCCTACCCTATGCTTTTGTCATAACAGATAAAAATAGCACCCCATACCACAAAAAAAAGTTACAGTGCTGAACTACTATGGCTACAAGCGAGTAGTAGTAGCAGTGCAATACATTTTCCCCCACTCTGAAAAAAAACATTTGCTACCACCAGTGGAGAACTGCCTCAAGAGAAGCTCATCAAAAAGGTACAAATACATTGGAGTTACTGGCTGAAGATGATAGAAAAATAACTAGATGGAGTCTTCTCCTGTAGATAGATAAAGAGACGAGGTGCACTACTTTATACTTTGTACCCATATGGCATGACATGAAACGCTCGACTGAATGAAAAAGGTAAGATGAAACTCAGCATGAACTTCAGAGGTTCATTTTCAGCCAGCCCTGTAGGCAGGTGCACGGAGAGGATCAAAATATAACTTGACCTTGTGAGTGATCATTTTGGATATTTCGACCGAAATACAGATCCCCTATTTGAGACATATCCACAGCACTAATGTGTTCACTTAGCCAGACTTGCTAGTGGTATTTAAGCACAAATTGTCTCCTGACTATTCAGAGTTCTCAGTCATGTGACAACTGCAGAACCCTGGAGGGCAAAGCACTGTTACAACTTGCTGGCCAACACTGGACACTATAGTAGAGCTGCAGTACAGACATGTTGAGGGTCCATCTGTTATGCCACAGATATTTAGATCACTTCAAGAAGAAAAAGAAGAGAAAAAAAATGGCAAGTTTTGGGCACTTTTAAATATTATACATGATTTAAATCTCTTAAAACAGCCGAACAGCCTGTCAGAGCTCCGCTTTTGAGGTGTTTTATATCTTGAGGACAATCCCGCCTCTTACACTGCCACCAGGATAAACACAGCCACAACTCCAGACAGTTTTATGTATGTTTGATCTAGATGGATTTTGATGCAGCCCTTTCAGAAATGGACAAAAAAAAAAATCATTTGCTCTCAAAGACAAGGTAAATGCTAGAACCGCTGCTACACATCAGTTAACCAGATAACCTGGTTACATGATCTCTTGTATACCGCATGAGTGATTTCAAGGTCAAAAGAATGTAGAGAGCATTTCAGGGCAGTAGTAACGTTTTTGAATATCATATGATTTAGAAGTCTAATCAAAACTAATTTTCAACACATTTTGCTGTACAGGAGGACAGCTTGGTGCAATTTGGCCACAGTAATTGTATGGCATGGTTAGGAGAAGGGGTGTGTCTTTTCAGGGCCATTCTCTACACTTTGCCAGTAGGTGTGAACAAATTGAGTTGTTAGTCATTAGCACATCTGACTGAATAGCTGTCAGGCATTTTGACTAAACAATTCAGGTGAAAAAGAAAAAAAATAGCAGCCATTGGGGGAAAAAAAGCCTTGTTTTTCCTTTTAGTTGTGTATTCGTATAGGGATGCAGTGTAAAAAATTATGAAAGGCATGAAAAACAGAACCATCAGAGAAAATCAGAGAAAGCCCAAATGGAATAAACAGAAGTTTCAGCTTGATTTGACTCCAGACAAAACTGCATGATTTACATGTTTTAAAATCCATGTTTATTATATTGTCATTAGTGCCTGTCAAAAGTGCCAGTTAAAAGTTTGTGTCCAAACTTTTATCTGGTGCTGTATGCAGTACATGCAGTATATGTAGATACGTTGAATTTCCATGGAAGATACAGCTTTATAAGATCCATAGAGACACAATATCTGATTATTTATGTACACATTTACTTGTTACACTACATGAGGTATCTTTATTGTCATACTGCTACATGACACATTTCTGTTAAAGTTGGGGATTATATTCTGGTGTGTGTATTTGTGATTTGCATGTGCACTGGCTAATTTTTTTCTTTTTTTGTTTGTTTCTTTTCTTAGCAATAAAAAAAAATGTCCCCTATAATTTCAGCTTTGTTACCTTCTGAATATATAATTTGATGCTCCAGCCGCTTTTGTTTTCTTTGTGTCTAATTGTCTTACATATTTTAACTACATCCCCTGAGTAAAAACTCCAAATCAGGCCGGTCATTAAGGAGACACTTGATCCGATGAAAGTATTTTTTCTTAATAGATCAAAACAAGCACTGTGTGTCTCTTGGCTCGTGCGCTGTCTGCACGAGCCATTTGTACGCTCGTGCAATCCTGGGAAGAAAAAAAAAGAAACTTAACTTTATAAAAACAAATCAGAAATCCATAACCCTGTCTGCAGTCTAGTTGTGTGCAACCATTTGAAGTTTTTGTGCTGCATCTCTCACATAAACCAAAAAAAGAGAGAGAGAGAGAGAGAGAGAAAGAGTCATTTTCTCTCAGGGTACTCCATCTAGAAAAATGTGTTACGAATGGTTCATATTTCAGCCTTTTAAAACTCATTCACTGTTTGCTCGCCCACGGATGGTTTTGAAACATGTGTTTGTAGTTTTGAGGATTTTTTTTTTTTTTATCCACACCTTGGTAGGCACTCTGTCAAAACCCCCTGAGAAAAATCCAGCAAACAAAGAATCCCGACACTCTTTAGTGTTTCCACAGTCCCGCAGGGCAATTGATTTGGTTTAAGATCAAAGAACCCCAGTAATGTTATGCAACAATAACAGAAACCTGGGCAGCAGCTTTGAAATTTTTACCTTCATAGAAAACAAACAGCAGCTGATGTTTGCAATTGTTAAGGCAGGAAGGGGATGGTCCTAAAGTTTCTTTTTTTTTTTTTTGGTTTGGCTTGTTTTGTGCCATTTTCTCACAAAATAGTTATGTGGTTGTGTGCCAGGCTAATGTGGGATAGAGAGAAACACGGGAGACAAAGAGGAAGACAAGGCAAGTTGGATGGCGCTGTGATACTCATTAACCCATTAGATGGAGTAACAGCTGGACACCCACAACCATCTGCAGCTTGTTTCCTCTCTAAACAAGACTGCTTAACCTGATCTCTCTCTTATACACAAACACACACACACACAGACCCACACACTCTTTATAGTCTCACACATACACATACTGTCTCTCTCTCTTTCTTCCCCACATAAAGGCTGATCTATGATCATCTCTCTCTCTTTCTGTCACACACACATTAACACACAAACACTGTGAACCTTCTCGCCCCCACAAGTTCTTAATTTTCCAGCTGTGTAGGCAAGCAGCGGTGGGCAGTTTGTCCCCCTGACAAGGGTCACAGACCCAGGAGAGAGAGCTCTCTTTCTCTCCACTGACTGCTTGGATGGCTGGAGCGCAGGCAGCGAGATAAACACTTGAAGCAGGAGAGGGGGTGAGAGGGAGTAAGGGAAACTCACAGGGCGGGAGGGAGGAGGAAATGGTGTGCAGATGGGTGGGACTGGGGGAGGGTTGCACACAGAGCAGGGACATAAGAGAGCGTGATGGGATGAGGAAGGTGAGTGGGAGGAGGAAGGGAAGGATTGAGGCAGGTCAGAGTGGCAGCTTGGAGGGTGGAGGTGAGGATGAGAGCAGGGGATCTTGGTGTGTGTGGGGGGGTTCCGGTGAACCACAGCATGATGGATCACGATGTTAGCGGATAAGAAGGGTGTTGAGAGGGGGCAGGCTTGGCTTGTCAAGAGCAGCTTTTGTCAGAATGCAACATACAGGCACACACACACACACACACACAAACACATCACACCAGGCACAAAGGAAGAGAAGTATGGGTGCGAGAGAGACAGAAGATAGAGAGGCAGAGAAAGGCCACACATGCATAGTCCTTTCTGATTTATGTAGCACCGTGAAAGGCAATTTATATGTCTAACACACTAAAAGGATTCCAAGATTTCAACCTGCCTTTTATGCAGATGCGCTCCATTGCTCAAGAAAGTGCCCTACTTGCAGTTCTGTTTCTCTTTCTCTCTCTCTCTCTCCAACACACACACATTTGTATATGCACAAACATACACACAGATCATTGACCTGGCCAAGGTGGGCGCCATTTTCAACTTGGAATTTCATTCTGTTTGTCCCAGAGTGTTGCATTACAGTGGGTCCTCCTTACACACTTCTCCCTAGACCTTGACTTGCCCACCCCAACCAAATCGCATTAAAAGAGCTTAGGCGAAGGACGATTAAGACAGCCAATGACTTAAGGCAGTGTTATAACTTTAGCAAACGTATTTCTGATCTTTGAACTGGGGGAGAGCACGCATAATGGATTCAACAGTTCTACGCTGAGTTATAAAGCAAGAAGTGCATTCAAACCATTTGATCTTGGGTGTATTAGAATCATATTTGAAATACATAGACAAACAGCTTTATGATGTTAGTACATGTGCTGATATTAATTGTGAAGTTTGCTTGAGCAGCTCAATATACGCTGATTGGCTACTTTGTTAGGTACACCTGTTCAAATTAACACAACTACCTAATCAGTCAGTCTAATCTAATCAAACGAGCATCAGAATGAAGAAGAAAGGTGATTTAAGTGAAGGTGGCATGGTTTTTGGTGCCAGGCCTGCTGATCTGAGTATTTCAGAAACTGCTGATCGAAGCTATGCAGAAGAGCATCTCTGAATGCACAACACATCAAACCTTGAAGCAGATGGACGATAGCAAGTCCACAATAGGTACCAATACTGTCAGCTAAAAACAGGAAAGTGAGACTACAATTCACACCGGTTCACCGAGATTGAACACTAGAAGTTTGCAAGTGGCACTCAAATGTCCTCCACAGGGCACCAAATTTCAGTCACATAGAACACCTTTGGGATGTGGTGGAATGTGAGATTCACATCATGGACATGCAGCCAACAAATCTGCAGCAACTGTGTGATGCTATCGTGTCAATATGGACCAAGATCTCCAAGAAATGTTTCCAGCTCCTTGTGGAATCTAAACCACAGTTTTGAAGGCAAAGGGGATCAAACCCAGTATTAGTACCTAATGAAGTGGCCTGTGAGTGTATATTCCTTGATTGGCAGTAGAGAAAGTGCATGGGGTTGACGCTGACAATGAGGGAAAACTACAGATTAAATGAATGGTATATGGTCTGAAGGGATACAGTGTTTTTGTAGTCTTAACCACTCAAAGCATTTTACATTAGAAGCCACATTTACTCATTCACACACATGCATTCATACAGTATTTTTGTGGTACACAGACATATATTTATGTGTCACTTTCAGTTTCACACAGTGGCACACACTGATGACAGATAGAGATAGGAATCTGGACACTTAGCTCTGGACTGGAGGATGAACTCAAATTACTGACCTTCTCTTTAATGGACTGTGGCTCTTCTACTTAGAGGACTATAATGTACCACGCTTACTTCAAAAACCTCAAAAAAAGCAATTGATTGACTAATGCTTTGAATTATCATTCTGTGTGAGTTTCAGTGGAACATTTACAGAATTTGCAGCATTCACCAGTCTACATCAGACTGACCAATGACCAAAGACCTGTGCTATTCACAAACAGGCCCGACTGAAGTATCTCAGCTGCTGCAAATGCAATACTTTTTGGGCTATGTGACAGGCAGATTCCAGTTGAAATAAATATTAGATACTACTTTCTTTGATTTGGTTTGGTTTATAGTATTGAATGAATTATGTGTGCGCTGTAGTCTTTAGAACAAATTGGGCATCATAACAGCTTAAACTTGAAGTGTTTGGATACAAACAGATTCTTATGCAGCTGTGTATTGTTTCAACATTATTTCATGCACCAAAGAGTGCTTAAAATGTAGTAAGCACAAAAGAAAACTAGGAAGTGGTGAAAAAAACTGACTGAGAAACGCCAAAAAAAAAGAAAAACCTTTATAACAGCACAGCAGGTCAAGAATGTTCTGCAGGAGACAGAGCGTTCCCTCGTCATGGATCAAACCATTTTGTAACCAAAAGCACAGAGAATTAACCACAAGGTGCAAATTCCTGGTAAGCTTCAAAACAGAAAAGGCACCTGCCAAACATATGTATGAAAATGAGCTCACTGAAATGGTTTTTTTTTTCTTTTCTTTTTTTTAAATGGCGTATGGTGACAAAGCAAAATTCAGCTGAGAGAAGGGAGCAGGTGGAAGAGAGTCTGGGGAAGTGGAAGTATTCTCTGGAGAGAAGAGGAATGAAAGTGAGTAGAAGCAAAACAGAATACGTGTGTGAATGAGAGGGAGATAGATGTAACAGTGAAGATGCAGGGCGCAGAGGTAGTGAAGGTGGGTGCCTTTAAATACCTGGGGTCAGCCATCCGAAGCAGTGGACAGTGGAGTAAGTAGAGTGGGTGGAGATGAGTGTCTGGGTTGATTTGTGGCAGAAGGAAGAGTGAAAGGGAAGGTTTACATGATGGTAGTGAGACCTGCTGTGATGTATGGTTTGGAAGCGATGGCTGAGCTGGAGGTGGCAGAGCTGAAGATGTTACAATTTTCACTGGGAGTGACCATGATGGACAAGCTTAGAAATGGATATACTGAGCGGGTTGGGGACAAAGTTAGAGAGGTGCAGAGGAGGGGCAGCGGATATATTGGACCAACGATGTTGAAGATGACAGGAGGAAGACCACAGAGAAGATCCGTGGATGCAGTGAAGGAGGACATGCACAGTGTTGGTGTGACAGAGGAGGATGTTTGGGATAGGGTGAGATCCAGGAAGCTGATCCACCATGGTGACCCCCAAAGGGAGCAGCCAGAAGAAGAAGAGGGAAACTAGCAAAAGAGAACAAAAAGAAAAAAAAAAACTGATGTCCTTATGGTCTAGACTTTATATTCAGCACCTAAACTGGAATACATAATAAGACAATAATGTGTACTTAGAATTAACCATCATGTGAAAAGTAACAAAACTAACAAGGACACTTATATCACACACGTATGAATCCAAACAGTTAAGTGACAGCTCTTTTTCTGGAGCACAACATGGTAGTCAGACATGCTGACTACCATGTTGTGCTCCAAATTATTTGATCTCTTATAGCAAGGTGCTGTTTCTGGCATCTCCGACTGTGACATCAAGCTTTCATCTGTCTGTTGATTTTCTAGACTCAGCCTAATGAAATAAAGGTAGGGCCTTTCATTATTCTTCCTCAAAACTTACTTTTTTACAAGCCCCCGAGGTTTTGAATTATGCAAATTGCATTTGAGGCTCCGTCAGTTTGGGGCTGCTTCTCTCAACCCAGACTAATCCCATCTAATTACAGAGAGAAAGAGTTTGATGTCATTTGTGAGCACTCCTTTAGATATATAGGCCTGTGTCAACCAAACCCAACAGCACAGTTCATAAATTGGGAGCCCAATAAGAGTGCTTACCACCTGATGTCCAAATTACTGCCTCGGAGGATACCCTGAGGAACGCACGTCGGACCATAAAGGTGCTGAATTCATAACATTAAATGTGTTCAACGAGCAAGAGAGAAGAGAATGCAATACCAAGCAATTCATGATTTTTAATACAGACAGAGTTGTTCAAAGTTTGGTCATAAATTAAAAAGATCCCTGCAATGACCCCAGGTTCATGTACGCCACACGCAGTTGCTCTACAGTCCTTGAACTGCAGTCACTGAAATAATCAGGAAAAGCCTACCAGTCACCACTGTGCTATCATAAATTAAGCGTTCCTTTTAGCATGGTTGAAAAAAGGGTTTATTTAACTTGGAAAAATATTTGCCGTGGCTAAACAGTGCAGTCGTGATATTCAGGGATTGTAGCCACTGCATATTTTGATCACTGTTTACTGTATTTTAGGTCATGTAGCACTCATGCTAACTAAATATATCTAGCCATTTTTCAGCACTTTAATGGTGTAAAAAAAAAAAAAAAAGCCCTGAATGGCAATAATAAAGTTTTTCTTTCAATAAGAGTCTCTTCCTACTGTGTCTATTGATTTCTCTTATGTTTATGTTTCCCTTTCCCTACATTTTTTTCCCTATCTCCATTTGTGTTTCACTGCCTCATTGTCTCTATCATTGCCTTACAATTGGAGCACCCATTCCTTGCACAGATTCAGACATTCACAACTGCAGGAACTCAAGAAACTGAGGGAAATGACTCTGAGGTTATTTTCTTTATATGCTTTTACTTTTAGTTTTATTGTAATTTGAGTAGGGTCCTTCAACTTCTCACTAAGAGAGCGTATTGCTTTGCACATGGCAGTTTTTGTGACTTGTGGGGTGGAAAATAGCACACCATCACAACACTGTGAGAAATATTACAGCCAGAGACTCCAAGACGCCGTGTCGCTCTCCATCCGTTCTGCTTCAATGTGAAGCCATGGCTTTTTTTTTTTTATTGTCCTTGTTGTCAGCAACATTGCACACTTACAACAGGCACCATAACAGGACTTGATGTTGTCACTAAGCTTTCATCCATTTCAAAAAGGTGCTCTAGCTGTGTCCATGTGGATTTGTTTGCTTTTATAAAGAGTCGCCCAAAGACAAAAGCAGTTGGAAGATTCAAACAAGAAAGGGAAGAATAAGATAGATTGACAGTGCAGAAAACAGAAGCAGGGGAAGACATGGAACATGAAAGGTTGTGCAGAAGTATATGTTATTAGATTTCTCCACTGATAACTCCTGCAGTGCACCTCTGCAGGAGGTAACAAGGGAGGCTACTGATGTTTCTGCAAAACTCCTACAGACTACTCCTTCCAAGGCATTTATAGAATTATCATAATCCATTTTCAGTGTGCACTGGAAGACTCATACCATGGTGGCCTGTAAACTGAGATTAGATTCACAGCATGATTGAGGCACCTCTGTGCATGCAAATATAGATGGGATGTTAGCAGAGTCTCGTTTTCTGGGCCAACTCCTTCAAAGGACATGGCATATCACGGCGTGGCCTTGAGAGGACTGCAAACTGTGGCATGCAAGTGCACCTCTTTGCTAAATGACGACTTGCTTTAGCTTAATTGCACGTTTCCCATGTAGACAGAACTAATCAGGGCATTCTTCAACTTGCTGAGTCAGAAACCAAGCTAGAAGGTGTGGCGCAACAGGGATGCTATAGCTGCCGTCCCCCAAATTTGGAGGAAAACAAAAGGCTGCATGTGAACAAACTTCTAAAATAGTATGGCCCTGTGAGCCTCCTGCGATGTGTTCTTAGAATGCAGATTTGCAAAGGAAGCAGCCCCTGAAATGAAACACAGCAAGTACGTCTGAGTGTGTGAGCTTGTACAGCAGCATGTGTGCATGCCTAATATAAGAGTCCCCCAGAGTTGATCTGTTTGAGTATGCAGTAGTAGTGTCTGTGTTACCGTAAAAGGGTACTAGTCTGTGTCTCCCAGCTTGCCTTGGGCCATCCTGTGGTGTTTAAATCTGTGTATCATCTGTCATTTAGCCTTCTATCCCTGTGCCTCTGAAAGCCTACTACTGCCTCTTCAGTGCTTACCACCCCACAATGTTTCCAATACAATAACTCAGGCAAGCTAACAGGATCACATAACGTAGCATGACTACTGTAAACGCCAACGGTGGAATTCACTTTGTTGCTCAGCCTTCCCGTATCTGCTGATTTCAACCTGCCTTTCTCTCCGTTTCCGGGCGTCATTCGAAACCAAGCTTTGCTCTTTGTCTGTTTCTGCCATCAGTATTTCATTCGGATTAAATAAAGATTTAGAGATTTTCTTAAAATGTGTTGCCTTATGTAAATATTTCTTATTTGACCTATGCATTAGATGGTACGGCTGAGTGTCTCTTTCACAAAAGTTGATTTTTCAGCTTTAGGCAACACTATTAAACGTGCCATGGGGAGTCTGGAGGTAAGGGGATAATTTTCTACCTTAGCAATTCTAAAATGGTCACATCAAAGGACTGGTTTTTGGAAGGTTGCATGCACATTAATTGGAACTGTCATGTGTATTAAAAAAAAAAAAGTGCACTAATTGGCCTAATGGGGCACTTTGGTATGTCTGTCATGCATAATATCCATTTTACCGGTTATAATAATAGCGAGAAAATTATGCAGACAAATGGATCTTGTTTCTACTTAGTTACATGTTTTTGTCACTTCTTATATTCCTATAATTGATTGTTAAATCCATTAGGACTTATACATATAAAAACACATTAACATGTGCCTCTCACGCATCCATGAATTAGATCAGTCACGAGTGCAACCGGTGCCCCACGGTGCCCCAGGGTGGCCCACGGTGCCCCACAGTGCTACTTCAGGAAACATTTGACCATGGTGTACAAAAAAGGCCGGAGAAACATTTACTGCTGTCAGTGGAAGCTTTTAACTCCTCATCAAAGCCAGCTCTCTGAATGGCTTTCATCATTTTATACTTATAACCTTCCCTTTGATTTAGCGATGCTGAATGGTTTCCACAGATTTCACTGATCATTAATTTGAGGGCAGTCAGAATTTATACTAAGCAGGAGAGGACAAAATGCTCTTGATGGCATCAGATGTATTGTAAGGCATGATTGCAGTCATGATATGAGTTGGGCTGACCGGGACCTTACGTTTTTTTAGATAGATTTGATTGAAGAATTCCTATTTCTTCTTACCAATGATAGCCTAACTGCACAGTTTGTCGTTAGAAGCCTGTGATGAATGGCATAATGCAGAGAATTGAAATAGTGCTCTCACTTTTTATCTCCTATGGTTAGCTCTGGTTTCTAGTGGGGTTTAGTTTCTGTGGCGTTTCAAGGAAGATGATGCCAGCAGAGCAGACAATCATGCCCACGTTGTCACCCCCAAGGCCTCATGCTTCATCTCAATAAGCCCCTGTCTTCCCCCAGCTCCAAAGCAGTTGGAAATAGCATTTGGGATTTGGGTGGTATGTGAAGGTGTGTGTGTGAGTGTGTGCATTTGTATGTGTGTGTTTCTTAAAAACCAAGGCAAAGTGAGAGGTCATGTTTCATGCTGTCAGCTGGACTGCAGGGGAAGAACGAGAATAGAATGAAGGTGGGAGAAAGAAAGTAGAAAACAAGGAGTGAAGTCATGTATGGAAAAAACAAAGGCTAAGAATACTAATCAGACTGAGGAGCAAAGAAAGAAATGCTGAAAACAGAGCAGGTCTAAGACAGAGACAGAAATCTAAGGTTTGTAGGTGTTCCCCATTCTTATGCATCATTTCTTTCATTCGGGTTCTCGATTCCTACATAGCAACAGAGCAGTGAAACAAAGAGAAAAAGGAAGATATAGAGGTCAAGAGGGAGAAAGAGAGGAACACATTTAGAAAATAAGGATTTGCATCAAAGATTTAAGTTTTTCTTCTTTTTTTACCTTTTTTTTTTTGTTCTTCTGTTTCTGGGATTCTTTCTAATGTACTCTCAGCTGAAATTACAAGGCCTCATTAGTGTGGAGATTATAAAAAGAAGTTACTTCAGAGTCTAAATACAAGGCGCACCACTTGCATTCTATGCTGTGCCTTGTTAATAACAAATCTGCTGTATAATTTAGTTTATTGT
>JAVDPK010000335.1:453828-466413 GCA_034780415.1 Cichlasoma orientale
TCCTCATTTTATATATATATATATATATATATATATATATATATATATATATATATTCTCACACTGCATGCTCTCAACCCTCTCTCTCTTCCCCTCTCTCTGATATCATTCCTGTTCAATGTTTACTGCCAACAGTTGTGAAGGTCGTGACAGTCCATCACCTTGGTTTGCCGCTATTCGGTCTTTCACACAACACTCTTGGTGTATGTAAATTAATATTTCTGTATTTTATCAGCAGCGCATGTACAGTGCTGTGAAAAATGATCTGCCCCCTTCCTGATTTCTAACTGGCAGCGAGTCTTTCACATCGCTGTGCACGAATTTTGGCCCACTGCTCTTTAGTTCAGCCACATTGGAGGATTTCCGACCACGAGCGCCCTGTTCAAGGTCATGGCAAAAAAATCTCAATCAAAGTCCAGACTTTGACTAGGCCACTCCAAAACCTTAATTTTGTTTTGTTTTGGGGTTTTTGAGCCATTCAGAGGTGGGCTTGCTGGTGTGTTTCGAAACATTGTCCACCTTTACCCAGGTGCTCGAGCTTCAGGTCATGGATCTATGGCCCGACATTCTCCTTCAGGGTTTTCATCATTTACAGCAAGTCGTTCAGGTCCTGAAGCAGCAAAGCACCCCAGACCATCACATTATCACCACCATGTTTGACTGTTAGTATGATGTTCTTTTTATAAAATGCTGTTAGTTTAACGCCAGATGCTTTATGCGACTCTAACCTTCCAAAAAGTTCATTTTTGTCTCGTAAGTCCACAGAATATTTTCCCAAAAGTCTTGGGGATCATCAAGATGGGGTTTTTTTTGTTGTTTTTTTTGCAAATGTATGACGAGCCTTTGTGTTCTTTTTGGCCAGTAGTGGTTTTCACCTTGGAACTCACTCACTTCACTGGAGTCCCAAAGCCTTAGAAATGAAGTTGTAATCCTTTCCAGACTGATAGATGTCACTGACTTTGTTTCTCATCTTGAGTTTCTTTAGCTGATGGCATGATGTGTTCCTTTTTGAGATCTTTTAGCCTGCTTCACTTAGTCATACAGGTTCTATTTAAGTGATTTCTTGATTCAGCAGGTCTAGCAGTAATCAGGCCTCGGTGTGGGTAGTGAAAATTGAACTCAGCTTTCCAAAAAAGGTGGTTAATCGGTGTTAATTCATGATTTAACAAGAGGGAGAATTACTTTTTCACATAGGGCCATGTAGGTTTGGATGGCTTTTTTCCCTTAAGAAATTAAATCATTTAAAAACTGCATTATGTATTTATTCAGGTTTTCTGTGTCTAATATTAAAATTTGTTTGATGAAACAAACAAACATGCAAGTGTGACAAATATGCAACAAAAAAAAAGATCAAGAAGGGGGCAAATATTTTTTTTCACACCACTGCACGTGTGTGTGTGTGCAGGCGTGCGTGCGTGCGTGTTCATTTCTACATCTTTATGCATGCAGATTGCTCTCATATTGCAGCAAAATTAGTCCCAGTGTGTTTTCTTGCAGGTGGCAATAAAATGTAAATCAAATGAAAATTTCATAGTTAAGTATTTAGCATACTCTTATTTATCTAGAGGCTCTCACTAAGATCAGTAATCCAGATCATGCTTTCAATCCTTGAAATAAAATAGAAGCCTTGAAATAAAAAAGTAAAGAAATACTTGAATATGGAATACTGTAATCCTCCTTTGTAATATGTTGTACTCTACAACATATTACAACATGTAACCTAATATGTAACCATAATGATATGTAACCTAATTTCACAAATATTAATGTTTAACATTTGAGGAAAGCACAGGTAGAAATGCAGGACATTAGGCTGTAATCTGAGACAACCATTAGTTTAAGTCTCCGTAGGGTAATGGCTTCCACTACTAAACTGTACCGCTATCAGTTACCTGTTTATTGATGATTCATGGACAGCCCGTTCAGCTAATTATTTTTAGTTAATTAACTCCATTTTTATTCTCCATTACTGGCAGCTTTTACACACACCGACACTCAGGAGTTTCATGTCAATAACCATTTGCACTGCCAATAGTGTTTAACTCGATCACTGTCAGCTTTGTGCCCTGATGTCAATATCATGACTCCATTCATTTTGCTGTGCCTGTACATGCATTCATGCATGTATTCCTTGATTAAAAGATGTTATATTACTTTCACAACAATGCTTCCACACTCCAAGGAGACCCCTTGCACGCCGAATAGAACCTATCACTCATCAGCCATAATATGTGGAAATGATATCCCTGGAATGACCCGTAGGAATTATGACTATGGGTTTTTCATTTGGGAATGTCAGAGCTCCAGGACAGGACAGAACTTACTTTTAGCAGCCAGTGATCATGTTCCAATGAGAGATCATTCCACTCATCTTGTATTTCCCTCAAGCGCTCAGAGAATTACATTTTCATTTTGCTGCAAGCGTCTTGATGCATTGCTGTAATCCACCAAATGGCTGAAGTACAGCCCACACAAGGGGAGAGCTGAGGCTGCCCCTAACCTGCTAACACTATGAAGCCATGATTAAAGAGTGACATTGGTTTATCATCACAGTGAGGCTCAGCTTATGAGCTTAGAAATGGAACTGCATGTCATCTATGTTTTTCATTTTTCAAAGTACCCATCAACAGTGCAAAATATTCATTCACTTTATTAGTTACACTGCTAGCACCGAGTTGGACCCCTTTTTGCTTTCAAAACTGCCTTAATTCTTCCTGGTGTAGATTCAACAAGCTGCTGGAAAAATGCCGGCACCTTGTTGACATGATATGCTCCAGATTTGTTAACTGCACATCCATGATGCAAATTCCCTGTTACATCACATATCAAAGGAGCTCTATTGTACTGAGAGCCGGTGACCGTGGAGGCCGTGTGGATACAATGAACTCACTGTCATGTTCAAGACACCAGTTTCAGATGATGTGAGCTTTGCGACATGGCGTATTATTCTGCTAGAAACAGCCATCAGAAGACTGTGATCATAAAGGGATAGACATGTAGCAGTACTCATGTAGGCTATGGCATTTAAACAATGCTCAACTGGTACTAAGGGGCCCAAAATGTGCCAGGAAAATGCCCCCCACACCATTACACCATCAGCACCATGGATACAAGGCCAGATGGATCCATGCTTTCATGTTGTTCGTGCCAGATTCTGACCCTACCTTCCGAATGTCACAGAAGAAATCGGGAATAGGCAACATTTTTCCAAACTCCCGTTGTCCAATTTTGGTGAGCCTGTGAGAAGTGTAGCTTCAGTTTAATGTTCTTAGCTGACAGTAATGATGGGGTCATCTGCTATTGTTGTGCATTCATAGATGCTCTTCTACATTTTTTGTAACAAGTGCTTATTTGACTTACTGTTGCCTTCCTATCATCTCGATGCAGCCTGGCCATTCTCCTCTGATGTCTGGTGTCAACAAGGCGTTTTTACCCAGAGAACTGCCGCTGCCTGGATATCTTTTCTTTTTCGGACCATTCTCTATAAACTCTGATCCCTGTAGATCCCAGTAGATCAGCAGTTTCTGAAATACTCAGATCAGCCCATCTGGCACCAAGAGCCATGCCATGTTCAGAGTCTCTTAAATCACCTTTCTACCCCATTCTGATGCTCGAGTTAAACTTCAGCAGGTCTTCTTGACCATTTCTACGTACCTAAATGCCTTGGGTTGCTGCCATGTGATTGGCTGATTAGATATTTGCATTAGCGATCAGTTGAACTGTTGTACCGAACAAAATCTCTGGCTCTCTTCCACAGCATGTCTTTTGTCCTGTCTCTCCCCTCAGCCCCAACAGGTTGCGGCAGATGACTGCCCCTCCCTTAGTATGGTTCTGCTGGAGGTTTCTTCCTGTTTAAAGGGAGTTTTTCCTTCCCACTGTTGCCAAATGCTTGCTCATAGGGGGTTGTTTTGATTGTTGGGTTTTCTCTGTAATTATTGTAGGGTCTTTACCTTACAATATAAAGTGCCTTGAGGCGACTGTTTGTTGTGATTTGGCGCTATATAAATAAAGTTGAATTGAAAATGCCTGGTAAGTGTATACTGATCTACTAAACCAAAGTTAACAATTTATGTCAGCACATGTACTACCATCATAAAACTGTTAGTAAGCAGAAGACTGCTCTTTTACAATTTCTGAACATTTTTTTGGTGCTGTTGAAGTAAGCATCACTTTAACAGATGGGATATTTGGAATAAACCTAATTAAAGCCATTTTCGTCAACACAAAATAAATTATTTTCATTAAAATAAAATTGTACACATGCCTATAAAAACTGAGAAATGCACTGGCTTCCTCCACACATTTTGAGTGAGGTTCGAGATGTCGTCTACACTGAAATACGGTCTCTGGGAAAATAGAAAATTTTATCCTGTAGCTTCAAAGAAGTGCAGACCACACAGCAACAAAATAAAGAGGAAAAACTTTCACACTAACAACTGATGTGTAATAGCAACAAATCAAAGTAAGAGTGTAAGAACAAAAAAAGAAGACACTAGAAATAAAGACTGTCAACCAGAAAGTCAGAGTCGATAATTGGGAGCGTGTATGGGTGTGGAGGTTACAGCTGAGCTGACAGACAGTAATAAGTGTATATACTGAAATCATGACAGTACTAACTCAGTATAAATTCCATAAAGGGTCATAAACAGACACATTTTTGACATATTTTGTTTTATTTGTTCGTTTGTTTTTATTCTTAACATAGCAGTCTTATTTTTGTCATTGCTTCGCCTTTGCCTATAGATCTGTGTTGATGGGGGCATGGTTAAGTGACATGTTTGCTTGCTTTCTTAGTCATTGCCATTGTTGAGTCAGAGTTTGACTGACAGCTTTTTATGGAGTCGTGACTCTATTCTGTGGAGTTGATATGTACAACCTCAGGTAAAGGCAGTTCTCCCCCAGCTGTAAACGAAAAACACACTCAGACACACACACACACACACACACACACACACACAGAGAGAGACTCTGAACTCAGAGTCTGAACTGTTGGTGAATTTATGTTTGCAACAAGCTGTGTCCCTGTTTGTCTGTGTGTTTACATTAATCAACTGACCAAGAATGCCTTGGATGAATACCTAACATTAAGGCACGTACGTGTGAGCTTGCATACGTGTAAGTGCTGTCCCTGGGGGAAGGTCAGGGACATTAGTAAGATCAGTAAAGCGGTCTTGTTCATTTTATTAACTGTCTTCCTGATTACATCTTGCCCTGGGGTATGCTGCCTCCATTAACCAGGTCAAAGCATGATTACACCAGAATAGATTAGCGTTCTATTTCTCTCACTTAGAAACCACTGTGGAGGAGTTAGACCTTGGATGTAAAGGTGAACACTTATACTAGAGAGTAAAATCGCTGCGGATTTTGGAAAAGAAAGCTTCGGTCCAGCCGCATGTTTGAGTTATTTTTCTTTTTGTTTCTGATAAGCCTCAGTCGGTGTCTCAAGTTGGTGAAATTGGTTAAATTGGCAGCCTTGTTCTGTGGCAAAGAATGTAAAGGTTACTCAGCTGGTGATTTAAAGGTTAAAGCCTTTGTTTTTTGGTTTTAAAAGTAGCAATCAAAGAAAAGCTGAAGGATGTGAAAGATGCTGCAGCAGGTTTGAACTTGTGAGCAAATTGTGCTGTAAAATGCCAGACACATGTTTAATTTGTAATTCAATTACACAGTAGGTTAAAAAAAAATGGAGACGCAAAAATTATTCTTTCAAAGAATGAGATATTAGTGAAGTACTGAGATCAGCCTGAGGCATATCCTCATACTGAAACTGGCCAACATGCCCCTTGTTAAAAATGAACAAATCTCCTACTGGTGATTCTCTATTGACAAAAATGTTGAACTTTGGATTGATAGGTACTGTCAGGTCTCTACATGCTGTGCGCCCACAGGGATCTCCCGGTTTGAAATTTAGATGGACGGATACATGTGACATTTCTAAACTCAATTTTCAATTATGGACCAGGCCTTCTCTCCAGCTGCCTACAGTGAGCCCTGATAACTGTTTGACAGCTTCAACAAATGATGAAGGCCCCCCTCAAAATGATTGAAGTGTATTCATCATTTGCTCTCCTCCGCAGGACCTGCAAACTTCGACTCACTCATTCTGGCCCTCATTAACTGGCACAGCTTCACTCTCTCTTTCACTCACAAACGCGCGCACACACCTCGCACTTAATGCACTGCATACCTGCTACTTTCAGGTGATTTAAAAATGAATATAATATAAACACATATGCTTTTCAGTCTTGAGTGTTATAGAAAGAGATAAATATTGACCAGATCTAGGCAGTGTATGGCTCCCGGGACACATCCATCCCTTTGATTGTCCCTGATCGGCCTATGTGAGGTCAATAGGAAATTTGAGTGTACATAAGTATACAATCATGTAGTTTGTCCTATTTTGGCCACAAAACACCTCTTGATAAGCTCCCTATCAGAGAATGGCTTATTGTTTTTTGCCATTTTGTGGAAAATCATAATACAACTTTATTTTGAAGGCAACTGTTTTTTTGTTTGTTTTTCAATTTATAAATGTACGTGCCTGCAAGCAAATGCCTGCAAGTAAATGCAGCATCAAAAGATGAAGAGTTTTTAAAAAGACATGGACTTGAGAATGTGCTCCTCTCCAGGTGAACTGTAGTAAAATGGATCAAGTATATTGCAGAAAATCTGGAGCTTCAGTTGAAAAACAAAGTAGACAATTTTGAGCTGTGTTAACAACCCACTTACTCATCTTTGTAAATGAAAGGTACGACGACGGGGAGTGAGTTGTTCAAGGGGAATGTTGTTTAAATAGTGATAACACATTTTCATTGCCTAACTGTAGCATTTGCTCTTACCAGTTTATAAACAGTTTATAAAGAGATTAAAAACACTGAGTGGAATTGAGTTTAGCTTATTGTTGCAGCCCTCCACAACAAATTGCCACTCCTGATATAGACTGTACTTTAACTACCTATTATCATGCATTCATGCGCTGCAGTTACAGTACTGCTGCTGCTACTACTATGTTACTGTTTTGTTGGGCTTTTCCATGTAAAGTTAGTAAATTCTGAAAACAATATCCACCTGATCCTGTCACAATCAGGGTCAGGTGTGTATTTTTTTTATCTCTATTTTATTTATAAATAAATATTTATTTATTTATTTATTTATTTTTTTGTATAATAATATTACTATAGTTAATGAAGCCTTGCAAAATGTTACCTTAATACTATCAAGTGTTAATACATTACAGAGCCTCAAAGTACAAATAGTTAAATAAAAAAACTCCAAGCCACTCAATTTTACAACCACGTCAAACGCCACAATCTAAAGCCCAAATCTTATTATTGTTCAGGATCATTATTATAGCCCACTTGGAGCAAAACTCCACTAATTTAATGTCTATGACGTGCAGTAACAGAAACAAGCGCTCCTTCTCATGGCCAGTAATAATTGAGAGAAACCTTCAAAAAGTGTATTTTTTGTAAAGCATCATATGGGATTGTTGGATGGTCAAAAGAAATAACAGCATATGAAAGCCCTCTTTTAATTACATTTTCATTCCAGGCTCATCTTCTAGCTGTGAATCCTTGTGTTTCTAATTTTCCAATTAGAAACTAATTTGCTGTTTTTGGGGGGGATTTTTTGTTTTGTATTTTTACTGTTTTTGTTTCCTCCTTTGCCAGGGTTTACCTTTTTTTTTAAAGTGGCACTGCATGTTATCTCTCCCATTGAGGGCCAGCCACAAAAATATTTTTGTCATGTATTCAGAAAATGCCACATGAAGATGAATGTACAATGCACCCTAATGACCTCTTTTTGTGTAAACGCACCTCGTTATCAAACTGGCTTTCAGAATGCTGGATCACTTTCCATTTCCACCTGTATTGCTGTAAGAGATCTGAGTCTGCTGAGCTCATTCTGCATGATATGACCTTGTCACACAAAATTTCCATCATAATGTTGTGGTTAGTCCTAACAACCAACCAGCAAACGTGGAATCCTGTTTTGAATAATAAACCCAAATGCTGCTGGCACTACTGTCAAAATTACTGTATTCAAATACAATTTTTGTACTATAAAAACTTAATTACTATTCTGGGCCTTATTAACATGTATAAATATAACAGCTTTGGCAAACACAGCCTCGTACGCATACACACAAATACACAGGCGTACAAATGCACACTTGCACATCCATAATTACATGATTTATGAAAGCTACCTCTAGGCCAAACAGCATTGCACAAATTATGAGTAAAATTTAAAGTTCAGTAAACAAGGAAAATATATGTACTTATTAAAAAAATTCAGACTTTCCAGCTCTCAGCCTTTAAATCACTCCTTCTCGTATCTTATCATGATCCTGTATATGCCCTGAAAACTCCTGCACAACCTTCAACTGGCTCATCCAATGAGTGCTCCACAGATCTCACAGACAGTCTGTGTATCCGAGCTGTCAAACCAAACCAAAGCACTCATGCTGCCCTCAGCCAACACTGCAACCAAATAGGGAGATTGGACAGACAGCTGAGAAGTTTCCTAATTATGAAACACAGCGCATCATTAAGACTCTGTAATGAGCTTCCTGAAGCCAGGTGCAGCCTCACCTGTCAGCCACATCCTCATTACTAATATGGTCATGTTTCCCAGGACATCATGGACAGGTTATTAGGGAATGATGGGCAGGTGAGGAGCACTTAGTATAGAGATGAGATATAGTCCTACACTTCTTAAAATAAATTGTCATCTAAATGTAACATATCCTATTAATTACTAACCATATGCACCAATATAATGATGCTTCCTTTTTACATGGCTATACTGTATATAATACAACATTTCTTTAATCATGTGAGCCCTCTTTATTTCTATGTACTACTGTGATGTTAAATTGCTATAATGCCAGAATGTAATTGCTTATGTTTAAAGAAATCATAACGCCAAACAACTAAAAGTATGATTCCCTGTCGACTCAAAATCTGGATTTTTGAGCAGGTGCTGCAAAAAAAATAAAATAAAAAAATAAAAAAATTAGGCAAAATAATATAAAGCCACTGAATATCTCAACCAGGACGCACTTCTGCTGATGTGATATAGTTAGGTGATCACCATGATGTATTAAACATAACCATATTACCATCGCTGATTTTATTCATATGTCCATTAATGTAATAATAAATATTTATGCTTCAGTTTCAGTCTGCACGCATTCTGCTGACATTAATATAATACGGGTGTCTTTAAGCAGTCACTGTTTCAGCAGTTTTAGCAGAATCTATTTTTTTTAACTCATTAATATGCAGATTTATGTGACAAGGTTTTATAAAATCTAAAGGGAAATATTGAAAGTTACTCTGAATTTGAGTTGCGATGCTCATCAGAACTTATCAGCACACAAACATGAAGGTGAGAGTAAACATATATGAGGTCCACTTCAGTGACACATCACTGTCATGCATCATGCTAAAGGCCCTTACATCAGTTCGTGATATAAGGTATCTTCTGGCTAGCAGTTGAATAAGCTGTTCACATCCATCAATATGCCTGTGCCTGTGTTAGCTTCTGAGATGAACTTATGACCTGTCCTGGATGTATCCTGACAACATTATATGATTTTTGTTGTGCCCTGGCTTATTTTTATTTTTTTTTTAATAATTTAAAGTAAAGAAAACAAGCAATCTCTAAAGGGACTGTGTTTTACTCTTCAGGAATTCAGACACATCTGTGTAAATCCATCTGAATGTCTGTTCCAAAAGATGTTTTAGAAGGACAAACCGTATGTTCTGTCCAGCATGAAACTGACATGGGAGATGCAGGACCAAACATATTTTTGTAGACTGGCAAAGTCTTGAACTTTTTGCCTGACATTGTTCCTCCCAGGGAGCGAAGGTAAGGTTTAGAAAAGAGCAAGAAAGAAATATAGCAACTAAAAGAAACAGAATGTGAAATCTTAAAAAAAAAAAAATCATAGCCTCAATGGCAGCGGGACTCAACCTTTACAGAAATCAATAACTCAACCTAAGATCAAGACAGTGAGGGAAAGAAGGGAAAAGGGGATGGGGATGTGGGGATACCAAAGAGGGGAAAGAGAAAGAAGCTGAGAGAGAGCAGATAAAGCTGAAAACAGAGACTGAGTGTGGAAGAGAAGTAGAAGTAGATAAAGAAGGTTGCCAGTTCATTGTGTGCTCAGGGAGAAACCCAACGGGTTAGTGGCCAGCCCGCTGAGGTCAGCCTCTTCACCTGCGAATTGACTGCAAACAAAGACCAGGGTGGAAATGAAACAGAGGAGAAGAATGTAGTCGGCTGGATGAGTGAGGCATGTCAGGGGTTATTCTTTGTTCTCCTTTGAAAGACACCATGTATACCATTGAAATGTCTATATTGTCGAAAACCACCAAACCTTCCTTCTCACAAAGCTGTCCAGTGTCTTAGAACATAATAAATGCCTGCAAGAAATTCTCAGAGCAAGAACTCCTCCAAACATTATGTGCTTTGCTACCAATGTGCACAACTACACTGCTCAAAAAAATTAAAGGAACACTTTAATCAGAGTATAGCATCAGTCAGGTAAACTTCTGAGATATTGATTATGGTCAGTTAAGTAGCAGAGGGGGTTGTTAATCTGTTTGAGCTGCTTCGGTGTTAATGAAATTAACAGCAGGCGTACTAGAGGGGCAACAATGAGACAACCCCCAAAACAGGAATGATTTTATAGGTGGAGGACGCTGACAAGTTTTCCCTCCTCATCTTCTCTGGCTGTTTTTTTTTTCCTCAGTTTTGCATTTGGCTATTGTCAGTGTCACTGCTGGAAGCATGAGGTGATACCTGGACCCTACAGAGGTTGCACAGGTAGTCTAACTCCACCAGGATGGCACATCAACGTGTGTCATTAGCAGAAGGTTTGCTGTGTCTCCCAGCACAGTATCAAGAGCACTGAGTAGATTCCAGGAGACAGGCAGGTAATCTAGGAGAGCTGGACAGGGCTGTAGAAGGTCCTTAACCCACCAGTAGGACCAGTATCTGCTGCTTTGTTCAAGAAGGAATAGGATGAGCACTGCCAGAGCCCTACAAAATGACCTCCAGCAGGCCACTAGTATGAATGTCTCTGACCAAACAATCAGAAACAGACTTCATGAAGGTGGCCCGAGGGCCTCACGTCCTCTAGAGGGCCCTGCGCTCACTGCCCAGCACCATGGAGCCCGACCAGCATTTAGGTCAGTGATGGTCTGGGGAGGCATATCCATGGAGGGATGCACAGACCTCTACAGTCTAGGCAAGAGCACCCTGACTCCCATTAGGTATCGGGGTGAAATCCTTAGACCCATTGTCTGACCCTACACTGATGCAGTGGGTCCTGGGTTCCTCCTGGTGCACAACAATACCCAGCTTCATATGGTGAGAGTATGCAGGAATTGATGCCATTGACTGGCCCCCATGCTTGCCTGACCTGAATCCAATAGAACACCTCTGGGATATTATGTTTCGGTCCATCCGAAGCTGCCAGGATGTACCTCAGACTGTCCAGGAGTTCAGTGATTTCCTGGTCCAGATCTGGGAAGAGATTCCCCAGGACACCAGCTGTCATCTCATTAGGAGCATACCCCATCATTTTTAGGCATGCATACAAGCATGTGAGAGCCATACAAACTACTGAGTACCTCTTTAAGTTGCTGCAGTGAAATTTCAGCAAAATGGACTAGCCTGCTGCATCATTTTTTCACTTTGATTTTCAGGGTGTCTTTGAATTCAGCCACCTGTAGGTAGATAATTTTCATTTCCATCAAATGATTTGGCATCCTTTCATTCCTAACAGATTGCCCAGTCAGTATAGATAGCCAATATTACTTTTTCCCATTGAAATCTGATGTGTTTTCAAAGTTTTCCTGTTTTTTGAGCAGTGTATAATGTGTATCTGAGCCTTGCACACCAGAATTTTTGTTTTTTTTTACCATTAGTGGTCTTCAGTTGGAAACAAAAGCTCATGCAAGGCTAACTCTCCATGCCTACTCTAAGTGATTAAATAAGTATTGACAGCAATAAAGAGAAAAAGAGAGCGTGAACCACACCTAGACAGGAATCGTCCCTTCTTTATGATTGTTGACAACACGTATTTCTCCATCTGTCTCTCAAAGTCTTCTTTCTTCAGGTAAATAAATTTTGCCCTGCATGTGAATTGAAAGGTATATTGTTTGATCATCCCTCTTGAGAGTAAGACAAAAAATGGAAGCGGAGTAGCAGTTGTTTGGGCAGCCGCACAGCTGGACCATAAAAGAAAAAGAAGTGGGGGGGGGGGGAGTCAGAATTTAAGAAAAAAAAAAGTCTTTAAGGATAAAAGCCTGAAATCCATCATGGTTCTGACAACAAAGTCTTGCAATGATGAACAACAGCTGTCAGCAGGATACACATCCCCTTCATGAGTAATACAAAGCTAAAATCTAGCAAGAGCTTCTTTGACAACTGACAGACACTAGAGAGAGTTTTATGTTGTTTTGTGCCACAGCTACAAAAAAGAAATGTAGAATTATACTGTGTGTGCGTGTGTGTGTGTGTGTGTGTGTGTGTGTGTGTGTGTGTGTGTGTGTGTGTGTGTGTGTGTGTGTG
>JAVDPK010000336.1:0-22939 GCA_034780415.1 Cichlasoma orientale
ATTAGCTAAGACAGCTGGGTCAAGTGATGGCTTTTTAAGTAATGGTTTAATTACTGCCACTTTAAAGGCCTGTGGTAGGTTGCCTGTTAATAGATAGCTTGATCATAATTTGCTTCTGCTGTGCAGGTGGTTTTGATTTGTGCTTACTCACTCACTGGGGAACAACCTGTGGTAGGGCTACTTGGGGAATACCTCATTTAAGTTTGTGTCTAAACATATTTGTACAATGGGAAACAGCCGACTGCCTTGAAGACACTGCACAGCAACAGAGACGCACTGATTATTCTTTAGAGAAAGGATAATAATGCATGCTCACCTCTTCTGTTTTATTAATCGCTTTCATGTTGTCTTTTTTTTCACTAATGCCACACACCAGCTAGAGGTAAGTGACAACAAGATGGGTCAAGCCTAATTTAATTCATGACATTAGTATATATATACAGTACCAGTCAAAAGCTTGGACACACTCAGCCATTCACATGAGTGGGTGAGTGTATATTATGTTTACTTTGGATAATGAGGTGTGCAGAAGCAAAAAATGTGTGGGAGCTATAGAACCTAAAAGATGAGGGAGACTGTGAGTAGGGCTGACTTAACAGATCTGGAGGAGGCCTGAGGTATTGTCACTATAAGCCTGCAACAATACTAACAATATGCGAGTGCTCATTTCTGTAAATGAGGGTGTGAGGAATGAATAAAACACTGGAATTATTGTGTTTATTCCTGAAAATGATAAGCGGAAGAAAATGGATGGTTAGATGGACAAGCACGCTATATTACCACTAATACAGAGCCTAGTTTGCTGTATGAAGACATTAAAATATGAAAGCAATAATATGTTTTGCATAAGGCAGTGAAGAGTTTGAGGACCACTGGATAGCCACACTCATTTAGCAGATATATACATCTAATAGGATACTTGACTTTTTAAAATCATGTGGCTGTAATTCATGATGACCTGAAAATCCACTGAAAAAAAATTGTTTCATTATTTTTCCAACAGAGGGCACTATGCCATTGCAGAAAAGTATGTAGAAGTATGTAATAACTGTCAGTCCAGGAAGGAATAATGAGATTTAAGTTAAGAAAGAAAAACAAGACTGTGGTTTATGAAACTCAACATTTTTTTATTATTATTTTTAGTCCAGTGACTTATTACTTTATACACTTGTTCTGGGACTTGTTCTTGTTCCAATGAAACAGTGTTTTGCATCTTTAATTGGATGTGATCCCTGCTGAAACTGGTTACTGGAGTGGGCTTAGCACACAAAGGCATAACTTAAAAGTGTAAATCATGAGGTTTTCATCTACAGAAAAGTTGTTGTGTAAGATGGGATATTTATTCTTATGCTATAAAATGTTTTGCGTTATTCTATTGGACAAATAACAGAAAAACATATTTCCATTAAGGTGGAATGTGTCGTATCATAGCAATCATGTCACGAAAGAACATAATTGACTCACATGAGCAGAGAAAGTCAGCACCGTTTCTAATTAGTCACTTTCAGCTGCGATATGTTTAACGAGTTGATGATATGGACTAAAACCTCAGACCAGAACCTCATAACTTTGAATTGTGATTTGACCAAATTGTCTTGATAATGAGGGCAAAGGACAGCCTTGCATAATTGCAAGGATTTTCATGCAAACCTGCCGTTAATATTCCTGCATAGTGTAACGCTCAGTGAGTTTGGGAGGTGCGGATGTCTGCAGAGGGAAAAGCTTTTAATTAGAGTATGACAAAACGCAGAATCCACCACAGGTTTCCACCTGAATCATTTGAAGACCATAATTAAGCACCTCACATATAGCCAATTAAAACTTGAATCAAAGGGGTTCTTCTGTAAAAGGCATCAGTAGAATCAATGTGGTGTGTGTATGTGTGGAAGTGTAGTGGGGGTTAGGGTAGATGCTGTAATTAGCCGCTCTGCGTGTACTGCCAAAGTGAATGTTTATGAAATGATGCAGTTTTCTGCTGTGCAGGTGGTTTGGGGGTTTGTTTTTTTTCTCCATGAAATAAGTTTGTGTGTATCTGTGTCACGGGAACTCTGTTCATTTATAATACAGTGTCAAACTGAGACAATTTATGCACAGTGCATCATGTGAGGCTGGACAAATATACTGAAATAATGTTTAATATGTATCAACACCTGTTACAGATGGGGCACACACACACACACACAAGCACAGACACTCACAAATACAGGATTAATTAAAATGATTGGGATAATAAGGTCACAAGATGACATTTCAAACTGCTGTATGACACACAAGTAATCCTAACAACTGCATAACAAGCTCGATATTGTTGAAAAGCCAGATGAATAAAAGGTTTATTTATTTGTTGGTCCATTTTACCACAGCGAAGCTGCGGCAAAGAGGTCGCGGTCATCTGAGGCAGAGCTAGGCAGCCAGCCAGCAGCTGTTATAGATCAGATATTCACAAATCAGTTCATGCATGCTGTAGGCATGTGTATGAAAAAGCTGTGTGCAACTGCAATACAAAATGCTTAAGGAAACTAATTATTGCATGTTTTCCATGGAAAAAGTGAAGTCAAAAACACATCACAGTTGTCCCTGTGTCAACTAAAGAGGCTAATAAACACAAGCATGTAAAAAAAAAAAAAAAAAACCTAGGATATTTTTACTCCATCAAAGTCTGCATTGGACATTGTTACCCCTGAAAAATAGCTCTACATATTTATAATGTAATTATAAGTGTTTATAAAAGTAACTTTGCTGTTATTTGTTATCATTTAGTCATCAAAGGGTTATGTTGGGTCATGCACCACAGATCCAGACAACCCTGGCCTAATGATGAAAAGTCATATTTGTGAAAAAATGAGAGATAATGAATAGGAAACGACAGAGAACACAGAAGAACAAACAAGTTTGACATAAAAAAAAAAAACTGTTGCCTAGAAACAACCTCTGCTAAACCTGACTCCCCCCCCCCCCCCTCTCAACACACAGACACACGCACGCGCGCGCACACACAGCGCTATGTGCACCATGGGAGATAAGATCAGATGCTTCAAGAAAAGTTAGGGTTATTTCTCACTGTTCCTAAGCAACAGGTTTCTTGCCTTCACCCTATCTCTGTCGGCTCCGCTGGAGATTAATAGTCAGATATAAATTAAGTTGACCACAAAACTTTATGAATTTCTCAGAAGTTTACTTTAATTTTTATTGGCACAGTAAAAACTGCATCAGCTCAGCTGCACCGCTGAGAGTTCAAGAGGAAATTAAGCGAGGGGACGTTGGTCTGTTATTTAACTGTGATTTCTGACTCTGCGTTGCGCTGATTACAGTCTAGCAGCATTTGATGTGAAAGGTTAATCGCATCATTTTGCATCAGATGTTCTGGTATTTACTATGTTTAAAATTTGCACCCCAACTTGTGCAGGTCGGCTAACGTTCCTGCATTGACCAATCCAATTCATTTGTCAAAACACATTTTAAATATATGATGCGATACCTGCAGCGTAGCAGTAGAGGACGTGTAATGAGGATCCCACATGTGGTACCTCGTAAGGCATCGGGTGGTGTAGTAATTACTATCTGGATATGCACATTATTCTCACAGCAAAAATCAAACTAGGATAATGCTGAGAAGGGACCACTCACCAGAACACCTACACCGCCAGGCTACATTCTTGCATGTTTTTGGAATACATAACAAAAGGAGTGTAATGGAAACAGATGGCAACCTACATTTGCATTGGCAGAGAATCTTTTTACATTTAACCCTCACACTCTGAGGGGCTTGGTTGGCAAGGCAACATGTTCTGCAGTCTGTTTCCCACGACTGCATCTCGGCAGTCCAGATCAGCCTGCTTATCCATCCATCTTCCTTGAGAGAATAGAAGTAAGACCAGGCAGGCATGCCCTCTGTTGAAAAGTTCAGCGTTATGGTGATAAGCAGCTGGCAGCCAGCTCACTGCATTCCACACCAATATCTCTTAAATTTATCCTCAGGATCATCACCTGGAGTTTCAGGAGCCCCTGCCTAACCTGCTTTGTAACTGTCTGGATTTTAATTCAATCAGATTTGATGATTGTATTCAGTTAGAAACCTCTGTCTGACTTCAACATATTATGACCTCACATATGTTAAGCAACATTAAAGACTCATTTAAAAAAAAACATAAGATGCGGCGTATTGGTTGGTGGCCACTTCAGCTTCCTAGAAGTCTGTTTTTCTTTTTTTGTTATATATCTGAACAAATATATTAATTCATTTTTAACTTAATAAATCTGAGAGAATTGCAATAAAAGACACTTAACAAGAACATGTCTAGAAATGACAAAACATATAGAACAAAACAAAACTCAAACATCAGATAAAAATGTTGTTGTCTAAAGTGAAACTGAACTCTTTGGCTGTAGCTCAAAGTGCTATGTCTGGAATGCAGACACAGCTCATTAACCATTTAGCATCATCCCCACAGTGAGGCAATGAGGTGCCAGCAGTGTGATTGGAAAGCAACTGGTGTTGAATGGCAGGGACACTATAAACGAAATGAGACTCATACACGTATGCACATTGTTGCCGACCATATTCCGAGCCGAGCTTCTTATTTATTTAGTTTTTTAGGCAGTCGTTTCCAATTTGATTTAAATATGATGATAGCAAAAAGATTTAGGTGAGTCTGAAAACCTGTTGTAGTGGTTGTTGTCCAGTAAACAATATGTCTACGTAATGTGGGATTATGTGATTTTCACAAAGATTGTGCAGTAAAATTTATACATTCAGCCTTTGTAGATTTGACAAAAGCATTTTTCTTTTCATCATATCAGAGGTTCCTTTTTTTTGTATTCATGAGGATTGCATGTAATTTGAAGCAGGCGTCAAACTGCACTTTTATGGCACAAGGCGAATGAGTCAGGTTTCATTCTTATTGATATGGAGAAAAAAAAAATCCCCTGATTCTCATTATTACTGCTCTCAGAGGTGAAGAAAGACCTCATGCTAATTTAGGATCTCACCCGACTGGCAGATTAGTTCACAGAATGACACCAATATGTCTGAAACAAGCTGCAACAGGATAGAAGCTCTATCACAGCTTGTTGTAGGACAAATGGCTGAAGGAACAGAAGCTGCATCTTTCCCCTAAAAGCCAGTCAATCGATGAAAACGGCTTCTCAACAGAAGTTTTGATGTTTGTTTTGTTTTTTTAGCAGATTCACTATGACTGGCTCAAAAAGAACGTGGGTCAGGTGAGATAAACTATAGAGAAAGTGTCTCTGTTGGAAATATACTTGTTCAGATTTGTGCCATTTTAGATTATTAAGCTGCGTGACCTGCTGCTGGCTATCACAGCACCACAACTCTGCTCTTTTAAAAGGGGGATGAGTGTATCAGCAACGTCAGAAAAGGGAGTGTAATAAACCAGTATTCACCTGCTGCCTCGCAGCGGGACTTACCTCAGCAGCTGTCTTTAAATGAGGTCTTTCTCTTTCATGTCTATTTGTTGTATTTCTTTTGCTTCCTTTACTATTGCACCTCTGCTTTTTTTTTTATCTTTCCCCCCGTATTAATCTTTTCCTGTGTCTCTGTGTGCCGCCACATCCCTGATGTGTGTTTTCATGTGGCAGTGTGGCTCTTTCATCTAAAAACCACAGAGTAAAAATGTGATATAAGGAAACAGTGAGATTTCTGCTCAGGCTTTTATCAATTAAAATTTATTTTAATTACATTAAAACAATTCATTGCCGTTACATTTTAACAATGCACAAGATGTTTATCTTTATAGTTCTTTTTCCACATAAAAACAACATTTACAGGCAAATATATTGCAGCATTCATAATGTTCAGCTTTAAAGGAGGCAAATTATTTTAATAAGCTGAACTTTCATTTTTTCTTAATGTAGTCTGGCTCCTCCACCGACTTAGATGAGAAGAAACTGATATGATGGAACACTGGAAGAAAGTAATATCAGTACATTCCACCTCCGACCACCTCTCTAAGACCTCTCCTGATATTCATACAGGAATTAACTTAAAAAAAAAAAAAAGAGGACCCATGAAGCTGTTTCAGCAGACATATTATTTTGAGGTTTAGAGGTATTCAAGCTCCACTGCGCAGAAAAGGTTTCTCCAGGACAATAAAGAAAGAAAAACAGCGCATCCAAAAACAGCATATGCAGACCAACTTTCTTTACAAAATAGATGGACCTATTTATTAGCCATAATTATGAAGATCACTAAATTCTCATCGCAACAGACTGGTGACCTGTCCAGGATGTACCCTGCCTCTTGCCCTATGGTAGCTAGGAGATGTTTCTTTGTGATAGCGAATCTATGTCAACTAAGACCATCCTTTATATACAGCATGCATCAAAAGTCAGAGGTCAAGGTCCCTGTGACCTCACAAGGCTCATTTTTAGCTGTAACTGAAGAAATCATCATTTTATATCCATAAGGTCAAAGTTCAACGTCAACACTTTTCTGGCTATTATTGAATGCCACAAAAATTGTTCAAAAGACTGACTACATGCGTTATGTCAAATGTGACAGAAGTAATTGTAGTCGTCCATATATTGAGCCTTTTAAATAATTTGTGTATTTGTTCAGCTTGACATGAGGATTATTATGAACAATGATTTGTCCTTTTTATATAATAATTCACTGAATTTATTTAACATTTGTTTTATATACTTATATATTAAAAAACTGCAGAATGCATACTTCTTAACGAGCTACTTAAGTATTGAAGATGCAATTACACATGCACCACAGAGCATCACTGCCATCATACAAGCTTTCAGTGAACTTTATACTGTGTTTGCTATCTGCCTTTACATATGGAATTACATAGCTGTTTCTGAGAGCTGTCACCAGCAAAGATTGGATTCCAGTGAGGAATCGTGCAGAAGCTGTTAAACCCATACCACCAGAGACATGAGTAATTACACACTCCTCTGGTTATGAAGCATAACCTAGTGAGGAGGCATATATTTGCCATGCTATAAATACAACTTGATTGAAGGGATAATTATTTGGAAGATAGAACATGGATTAAAACAGGCCCTCCCTTGCATTGTCACACTTTCAAATGCTTGAAGTGTACTAGTCAATTTTTTATTTTATTTTTTTTACCGCCCTCTTCTCTTTCTGTAATTGTCCACAGCTGACATGGTACAAAGAGTGGACCAATGGAAGGCTCTGACAGGTGGAGATGGTCTGGTGGGCTTGACACAGGGGGACTCCTTCAGCTTGATGGGTCCCTTCAATTCCCGTGTCCACCATCTGGTTTGAGGATTAGGTACAAGCACCAACCACCTTCCACCTGCAGCTCCATGCAGCAGCCTCAACAGGTGGGGAACATGATAATCAATGTCCTCCGGAGTGCTGTCAAAGTTCTGCCAAAGGTGGGAGTTGAAGACCTTGTGGACTAGGGCCTCCGCCAGGAATTCCCAGCCCACCCTTATCATCTGTTTAGGTGTGCCAAGTCTGTTCAGCATCCTCTCCCACCACCTGATCCAACTCACCACCAGGTGGTGATCAGCTGACAGCTCAGTCCACTTATGGACATGATTATATTCAGACATGGTGATTTTTATGGACAAACTGTGATTTGCACAGAACACTGAGGAAAAGCTGAGTACAAGGATACCAGCCCACTGCCTCTCACTGAGGGCAACTACAGACTGGAACAGAGTGCAGCCCCTCCCCAGTAGACTGGTTACAGAGCCCAGGCCAGGCGTTGAGGCGAGCCTGACTATATCTATCCAACATCTCTCAACCTCACGCACTAGCTCAGGCTCCTGCCCCACCAGAGTTGACATTCCATGTCTCAATAGCCAGCCTCGATAGCCGGGGATCAGTCCGCCAGGGCCTCTGTCCTTTGTCGCAGCCCAGTACAATTGAACCTGACTCCTACAACGACTCCTGTGAGTGGTGGTGTCTGGCCCCTCACACAGAACCAATTAGCCTTGGGAGACCCTACCATGCATGGAGCAAAACCCCACGGACAACATAGCCCCTGGGATCACTGGGACATACAAACCCCTCTACCACGATAAGTTGGCAATTCACAGATGTGTGATTTTCAATCAAGTACTAAAAACAATCATTATATTTAAAAAAAAAAAAAAAAAGTTTCTCCAATTACTTTTGAGCCTTTGAAAATTGAGGACTATGTATAAACCTGTCTGTAAATATCTAATTCAGTGCTTTTGTTAAACCCCTTGAAAGTCTTGATTGTTTCAAATAAACGGTGGTCTTGCCCAGCCACTTCTTAATACAGGGAAGAATGACTCATCTGAATATGTACAGTACAACATACACACTTTTTTCACCTTTCTCCTCACACATCAGTACTTTTTGCACTGCTCAACTTTTAAATGTGCATTTAACTTTATAATAATACATTGCAACCCTACTATTTAGCCCTCATGTTATTGTCAGCAGCATGATTATGTCCGGAATTGGCATCCTCAGTCACCCAAGGAGAGTTGTTCGGCTTTTCCTAATATTTTGCATTAATCATACTGATGCATAATTCATCACAGTCATCAAATATGCGCTGTTGACCACAAATTCCTATCCTATTTACTGATGTCCAACAGGTATAAATGCAGACATCATTTCAGTCACTATATAGCAATACACCAGTAAACTGAACAGTCTTTCTGACTGAAGCTCCTCAACAATCACCATCTCTCCAAGTCACTTAAATCTTTTTCTCCTTTCATCCTCATATCAGAATCATCAGAGCCTGCTCAGCTGTGACACGCCTTCCACAGACGATGACTCGCTGCTAATTGCTGTGTGGAAACATCTGTACCTGTGTGGAAATGTGCCTTCATTGCATTCCCTTACTCATTTATTCAGGTTTCTCTTTCAGTTTCTCTTCTGTCTGTACATACAACCCACTGAGGGGGCTGTGTGGGCATGTCCATCCTGTATCAACAGACACTTGCATAACAGCCACAATAATGACACAATAATTTGAATTTCCTAAGGTTTTGGAAATTACAATAAAGAATGGCCAGCGAGGCATAGGCGCTTCTCGTGGTCAAGATTTTGACACAGGAAAATTTAATCCATTAAGATCATAATACTGATGATGACATCCAAGTTAGCTGGCACCTGATGAGCCTCCAACTGTAGTTTGTGGGAGTGTGAACAATATAAATAAGCACAGGCTCTGTGGTGCTAAGTGTGGCCTGTTATTGTCTCACCACCCTTAGGTCCTCCTCCCTTTCCTCCACCGTTAAAGTTGGGCTGGCGGTGTGAGCACCTTTAGAGAGAAAGGCAGCAGCAAGGACACTGAACTTTTACATGAAAGACTGCTAATAAGATAGTAAAGGCTGTGCTGGTCACATTTACCAAATGTGTAGGCTTGTCTTAAGTCACAAATAACAGTTCTGAACATGAATGAGTCAGTGCGTGTAACAAGCCAGACAGCTAGAAATAAAATTTAACAACCAAAGAAAGACATTGGGATTGAATTTATTCAAGTATGTGTAGGCTTTTTTGAAATCATTCCTCTGGAAAGACTTTTACCTCTGTTGATTCTTCAAGCTTATCTTATAATATGACAGGTGCCACATTTCTCACAGTTACATCACACACACACACACCGTAACAAGACGACTACTGTGTGTTTTGACAAGGCCTGTCGAGTGAGATGGTTTAAAGGATTCTGACATGCGGGCTTCTCTGCATCGGCTGAAACTGGAAATTCATCTTGGATGTTCCAAGCGGTGAGGTAATGGCGCGATGTTCATACCTCAACAACTGACTGAGCCCTCCCATTTACTGCTGCTATACTTACTCAAACATAACACTTTATACAGATTATGGTGAAAGATTTACCTCTTGTTTTGTATTAATGGAGATAAAGCGAGAGAGAAAAGCAAATGTTGGAACAGATCAGTCTGACAGTGCTGATAGTTTATTTTTAGTTCATAATATTTTTGTAAACTTTGTAATATTTTAACACAAAGATAAATTGATTCAGGATATTTGTAACTAAATAAAACAGTGAGACATCAGAGCTGTGTTCATTTTCAGCTATTCAATAAAAGTTTATTCTTCACCCTCTCAGTCATTTAAAGCATTTTGTTCACTGGGCTGTTGCGAATGATGTGCGTAGCAGATCATAGTGTGTACACTCACTGTACTCGCTGTACTGCTTGTTAACACAAATATCCAATCACATGGCAGCAACTTGGTGTCACGTAACATGCTGTGGGCTGATGACCCCAATGCGGGACTCAGAGCAGGACTGAAACTAACTGGAAAAAACAGAACTGGAGCCAGCAGAATAAAATGCAATGTCACTTGGAAACTCGGACAGACGGTGCACACAGTGGGAGGGAAGCTATGACGAGGATGCGACGGAGAACAGAGGGAAATGCAGACAATGTATATACACTGAATGAGGGGAATTGGACACACCAGGGAAAACAGCTGAACAGAATCACATTAACAAGACAGGAAGCAAAACTCAATACCAAGCACAAGATGCAACAAACTGTCAAAGTAAAACAGGAAATGACTAAATACAGTGACCAAGAGCTAAGAACTAGACACTTGAAGCAGGCAGAAACATCAGGGAGTCAGGCACACAGCGGGAACACAGGGAGACAGGAACTAAATACAAGAACCATGACACAGAACTAAGAGAACTGAACTAAGAATTAAAACAGAATCCGAATGTTCAAAACAGAGAAATAATAATAATAAAAAAAAAAAAAACAGAACACACTGTGTCCTAGACCCAGGACCATGACACTTGGTGCCTTTAGGCCTGTGGACATGGTGAAGTTCAAACTGAGCATCAGGATGGGGGAGAAATGTGATTTAAGTGACTTTGAACATGGCATGGTTGTTGATGCCAGATGGACTGGTATTTCAGAAATTGCTGATCTCCTGGGATTTTCCCACACAACCATCTCTAGAGTTTATAGAGAATGGTCCAAAATTAGAGAAAATATCCAATTAGGCAACATTAATTCAAATAATCACTCATTACAGCCAAAGTATGCAGAAGAGCATCTCTGAACACACAACACGTGGAACCTTGAAGCAGATGGGCTGCAGCAGCAGACGACCACGCCCGGGGCCGCTCCTGTCAGCTAAGAACAGGACGCTGATGGTGTGAGTGAAGATGCACAGACTCACTAAAAGTAGACAACAGCAGATCGGAAAAACACTGCCTGGTCTGACGAGTCTCAATGTCTGCTGCGACATTCAGATGGTAGGGTCAGAACTAAGTATAAACAACATGAAAGCATGGATCCATCCTGCCTTGTATCAGTAGTTCAGGCAGCTGGTGGTGTAATGGTGTGGGAGATATGTTCTTGGCACACTTTGGGCTCCATAGTACCAACTGAGCATTGTTTAAATGCCACAGCCTACCTGAGAATTGTTGCTCACCATGTCCGTCCCTCTTTCAGTACAATGTGCCATCTTCTGATGGCTGCTTCCAGCGGGATAATGCACCGTGTCACAGAGCTCCAATGAACCCAAATTGGTTTCTTGAACTCAAATATCCTCCACAGTCACCAGATCTCAATCCAATAGAGCACCTTTGGAATGTGGTGAAATGGGAGATTCTCCTCATGGATGTGCAGCTGACAAATCTGCAGCAACTGTGAGGAATGTTTCCTCCACCTTGTTGAATCTGTGCCACAAAGAATGAAGGCAATTCTGCAGGCAAGAAGGGGTCCAACCCAATACTAGCACCAAAAAGAAAGACTGAAAGTGTGAAATAAATGTGACTCTTTTCTGTGATCACCAATTATGGATTGTGAAGTGCTCCTGAGAGCCGCACTGTATGTCTCCAGCCTCGCTGCCCTGCTGTTACCTTTCCCCTTTCACTGCTGCTGCTGCGCCCTATACAATAAATACCAGCAATCATTCGCATTTACTCTGTGAAGTAAGGCAATGAGTCATCCACATGTTGCTCTTATAAAAGGTTCGTGAACGCATTGTTCAGGAATTATTGAGTTAGTGGAAGCTATACTAAAGGAGCCTTAAGGGTCCACGATTCATTTAATTCTTCCTATTAGCAGGGTACTTCACTCCTGCCATTTCCTTTCCCTTCCCTCAGGCTCTGAATTGACGCTGTGTTGTTAATTCAAAGACAGCAGGATGTTTTATTTTTCTGCTGCAGACTGTGAATTAAAAATAGACAATAAAATTGGCAACATTGTATTTTTCTGCGAAAAAGCAACAGCAAATAAACCGTGCAGAGACACAGCAGACCTGTGACCACCTCGCGTTCAATGGCAGCGTGCTACCAGTGTGAGAATCATGTTAAAGTGCCACTACTTTTATTTGTTGCTTTGCCAAAGTCCTCGCTATGCTCTGGGCGGTTGCGAGCATGCATTACCCTTATGCAGTCTTCTCCATCCACCGAGCAAGAACTCAAACCTTACTTGTCTCTTTTGACTCACATCAGACAACTGACTCCTGGAAGAAAAGAGCAGCATGGACATCGATCAGTGGTTTCAAGAAGTATTGACAACTGTTGATTGTGGAACAAAATCAAGCTTCTCTTGTCCCTCAGCCAATCAGAGTCTGTCATGATTCATTCATCGATTTATTTATATTGGTGATGAACCCAGGCTGTTGTGTTTATCTTCTTGTCAAAAATATGCAGCGTACCATTTGGTCGATCTTCTTTTCTCTCTGTCTGTTTGAGAGACACTGTTCGTTGCCAGCATATTGTGTAAGGATTCATCATGCTGTTGTTGTCAACAGATTTAACTGTCACACACTTGTCAAAATGCCAAGCAGTCACAAGGGATAGAGAAAGCTCACACATAAACACACATACACACAAAAAGTATAAATGCAGGGGGAGGAGATCCAAAGTAGCCGAGTAACTGAAGGAGTTCATCTTGTCTTTCAGAAACAAGTTCATGGTTAAAAAAAATAAAAATACCTCTTGACATTTAAAAGTACATTATAGTACACTTAAATGGTACTGGAGCAGGTCGGTAGGATACACTGTTCTTTATTTAAAGAGTAGCACACACTTTGTTGATGAGGAATTGATAATGCCTGCACTAATAAATGTTTGTAGCTGTGCTTGAGCCACAAACACGAGGGTCGATATTCAGATGTGACCTGCAAAGTACAGATATTGTAAGAAAAATGATCTTCTTTGTTTATGTCACAAGCTTGAGTGTTCAAGCAACCCACAGGTACAGGGTGCTGACAATATCTTTGCTCCACACTGAGCAGAGGTCCGGCTGCATGTTCCCATCGTGCTACCTTAATTTTATGTCATAGTCAAAGTGCCTTTATAGCAGTTGGAGAATGCACTGGTTGAGCAAAAAAAAGTTTTAAAAAAATATATATGCACATCTGAAACATTTTCAGCAGGTGCTGGATAAATGTTTTTAGCCTCTTCTGACAAGTTTTATTGAGTATTAAGCAATGCACGGTCCATAGTGCAAAGTATTTAACTATGTGCATTATTTGTCACATTTAAATGTGGAAGGTGCACTGAAACATTATCATGGGAGTGCTGCTTGTGTAGGCAACATGTAAGTATCGATTTTTTACACAGCAGAGAAAATACTGCAAAAATGGAAATGGAGGTATGTTATGTCCGCTGGTGCCTATTTGTGGTTATGGATGAGTGAGCTGGAAGGGAGGAAACTGGAAAGGATGGATGGATGGATGGATGGATGGATGGATGGATGGATGGATGGATGGATGGATGCCTCACTTCATTACCAAAAGCTATTGTTTGCATCTTCTTTACAGACGATTTTCCCAGGTGCAAAAGGCATCCACATATACAGTCTATCCGATAAAAAGAATATAATAATACCAGTAATAACAGATACACATACTTGACTTATAATTCCCTCAATTTTTTTTTAGACTCAAGGAAAACATCCACAGAAGGCGAGCTGGAAATGTATCCTTCCATTTAAAATGTTATTAGGCAAACAACCAGCTTACTGAAAAATTAATGAGAATATAACACATTACCTACCAAGTCTTGTGAAAAGTTGTGTTCATTGACGAGTTGTTGTGGCTGTGCTCCTTATTTGCATAAAGCCTCATTAAAAGGGTCAGAATTTACACTTCAGACAGGCTTTGTCCAATTTTTTTCTGTTTTATGAGCAGTGAGCAAATTCATCAGTAGAGGAATAAACTTTTCAGGTGATTTTAAACTGCGATGACTTTGTATCCATCTCAGCATTAAGAACCGAGGACACGTCCTTCGTTTGTTGCGTGCTTTTATGTGACTGTGCTCTCGCGTGCTACTCGTGAAACATTTATGTTTGCAGTTTTTCTTGGTTCCTGTCTCCTGCACTCTATTTCTCCCAAATGTTTTACAGATGGTGCTGGTCCACTCTTCACTTTTTAGATGCTTCATCTTGTACTGTCTTCACCCCCTCTCCATCTGTCTCCTCTTTTTTCTTCTTCTTCTTTTTTTTTTTTTTTGTCTTGTTTACTTGTTGTGCACACTCATGGCTTCTGGTCTGTATATGTGATAATCCTCTAACAAATTTATCATAATTTCGAAGACCAGCACAGAGCAGCCCTGTATCCACTCCTTCTTTAGCTGCCTGTGCTTGGTGTTTGTTTACCTTGGTGCAGCCCCTAACCAGATGGGCTGTTTGTCTCTGAGCCATGAAGAAGATATCAGTACGGCAGCGGAATGAGCCTCGTGCCAGCCAACATGCAGTTATCTAAGAGTGTGTATTTTCTGCTCAGTGACACAGTAACTTACAATGTAGTAGTAGTTTACAGTGAGCTCTTTTACATGTGCAGCACAGAGACATCACGTGAATGATGGCTAATATTCATGGACTCTCGAGTCATATTGGGTTTACATTATGAATTATGAATGATATGTTTAATGCAAAGCAATATTAACCACTATATTCTTCATTTTGAAAAGCATGCCAAATATCATTTTGCAGCAATAGTAAATGCTTGGATTCTTTCCAAACTCTGTCCGATCCTACTGTATGAGCATGACTCAGCTCGCTACCATCCTCTCATCTGAGCGTTAGTGGGGCCATGACTCACACTGAAAGCTTCTGACTTTATTAAAGGCTATTATCTTATGTGCTCATATTATATATAATTCAATATTCTATATTATAGGCCATAATTACTGTAGTCTGGCACTGAGGCATCACTAGTTTCCACCCAGTGAGGCAAATCAAGCTCGACAATGTGGCAGCTTGTCGTGAACTTCTATCACACCGAGTCACTAAAAATATGCTTGGAACAATGATGCATTAATATAGGCATAAAAAGGGCCTTGGCAAAAAGTGCAGTAAAAGGATCTGATAAAAGTTTTTAGCTTGCAAAAATGACTGAAACTGAATTGACAATTAAAGGTTCTTCGTCTTTTTCTTCTTCTTCTTTCAGATGCTCCTTTTAGGGGTCAACCGCAATGATCTTGAAGAAGCAATTGTTGCTGCCCATCAGCCTTGGAAGGGTCATGAGGCCATTTGCAAAGAATTTGATGTCCATCATTCTAGAGTGAGAACGATAGCTCACAAGAGGAAAACATTCAAGACAATTGCCAGTCTTCCCAGGAGTGGATGTTCCAGCAAATTCACCGCAGGGTCCGACCATACGGTGCTCAGAGAAACTGCAAAAAACTCAAGAGCTCCATCTCAGACTCTACGGCCTCAGTTAGTGTGTTAAAAGTTCATAACAGTACAATTAGAAAAAGGCTGAATAACTATGGCTTGTTTGGAAGGGTTGAAAGGAGAGTGGAAATGGCAATTTTATTTATGTAGCACATTTCATTACATGTAAACTTAATGTGTTTAACATAAAAGATAACATAAAAAACTATGTAGGTCTACTATTTCTTAAGGCAATAAGAACAGCAAAATAAACTTTACATAGAAATAAAATAACACACACAGTAATTAGTCTGTGGGAATAAAAAGATTCAAAGTTGTTTTTTTGTTTATGTAGACAGTTCTAATTGACCTCAGGTCAGCGGGCAGCTTGTTCCAAAGAACAGAAAAAATAAAGCACAGGCAAGAGAACGCCTTTTGTCTCTAAAAAGGTTCATCGTGCCACAATTTAGGTTTTCAGAGTTACATCTTAACAAACCACAAAACATCTGGAACAATGTTGTTTGGACAGAAGAGACCAAAGTGGAGATGTCTGTTGATAACGCTGTTTGGTGAAAACCAAACACCTCATATCAGCTGCCAACACGGTGGTGGAGGGGTGACGATTTAGGCTTGTTTTACAGCCATAGGACCGCGGCACCTTGCAGTCATTGAGCCGACCATGAACTCCTCTGTACACCAAAGTATTCTAGAGTCAAATCTGAGGCCATCTGTCTGAAAGCTAAAGTTTGGCCAAAATTGGGTTATGCAACAGGACGGTGATACCAGGCACAGCAACAAATCTACAACAGAAAGGCTGGAAATGAAAAGAATCAAGGTGTTGCAATGACCCAGTCACAGTCCAGATCTCAACCTGATTGAAAAGCTGTGGCGGGACCTTAGAGAGATGTGCATAAATGAACGCCCGCAAACCTCAATAAACTGAAGCAACACTGTAAAGAAGAGTGGGCCAGAATTCCTCCACAGCCATATGAGAGCCTGATAAAGTCATACAGAGAATGATTACTTCAAGTTGCTGCTGCTAAAGGTGATTCTACAAGCCGCTGAATGTTTTTCACACATTGCTTCTGCATTTTTTTTAAATAAATAATGACAGTGTAATATGTTGTGTTGTTTTACTAATTTTAGAACCGGGTAAGGACTAGATGACGTTAAAATTTTGTTCCGATATATAGAATTGGAAGAGGGTGTACTTCCTTTTTCACATGACTATACATGTGTATCTACTGTATATGCACAATATATATGAAAATCCATTAAATTAAAATGAATATTCAAAGTAGATTATAGTTTGATTTACCGCCATCAGTATAAGTTGTTCTGGGACAAGAAAGCGTGGACGTGGAAAATATAGAAAAAGTCTTTATGCCTCTCATAAAAATCTGGAATAGAAATGTCTTAAAATGCCTGACAGAAGCATAGTAATGCATGCGGCAATAATCCCTGTGACATTTCATTTGACATTTACCTTAAATTTTCAGTGCTGTTTTTCAGAGAAAAATTCAACCCTCAACATTGACTACGCCAGTAATGAGAACCAAAATCAGTCTTCCACTCCCGTTATACTTCTGGCACATCTTGTGCAAAGATGAGTTAAAAAAAAAAAAGGAATAGATGGAGCTGCTATTTTCTCTCTGATGGGGGACCAATTTTTGCCTATCAGGCCAATAATAATGACAGCCAAATAACATCCAGCAGTGAATACACCCTAATGAAGGTAATGCTGCCAAAACGCGTAGGTGGACTTTTACCTTTCAGCTATTGTGTCCTGTCTCCTGTTTTTAGACCACATTTGTTCTGGGATAGGTGCTTTCTTTTCTTTTTTAATCAATCGATTTCACTTATCACCCTGTATTGCCAGAGCATTGACTGATGCACCTGTACTGACGGGTACATAAATCATCACAGGAAAGTATTTTTGAAGGTTTTTAGAATTTGAATGAAGCTGTCACTTTAAGATAATACACTCATGCTGCTGGTTATTGGGGCAATACTATTTTTAGATGTAGAGCATAACAGTGTTCAGCCTTAAAGTGCATCTGTATAAAGCATCCACACTGAACAGTTAATAAATGTTAGGCTTAAAAATAATAGGAAGGATTTGAATATAGGGCCAACAGTACTTTAAGCTAAATGCTAGCATTGGCATGTTAGCATACTCACAACAATGGTACGTGGCAATAATTAGCAGGAATAACCTGATAACTTTAGTGTGCTGGAATGCTGGTAGATTGAATTTACGTGAAATTGTATCTGATTATGATGCAAAACACAAAGTGGAAAGTGATTAGGCCTCCTGACAGGGATTATAATTCATCCTACTTATAAATGAATCAGGAGATCACCAAATCAGAAACATATTTCTGTACAGCACACATTCTAGTGGTTCCCTAAGTGGGGCCCAGGGACCCCAAGGAGTCTGCGACCCATAGCTAAAGGGTTCTGAAAATAATGTGCAATAAAATAATAAAATGATGCCGTATAAATTAAAAGTGAATGTGAACAAATGGGGACCGTTATGTGAATTTAACAGCATATTGCCTGTGTTACTGCGCCCTCCAGCCTTATTTTTTTGGGCCAGTAGAAACTCGAGCATGACTGGGACACTTCGCGACAGTCTGTCATAAAATCATTCACTTTTATAAGGATGCAGCAAAATACCGTGTGTGCAGAGACTGGAACGAGAGGTCATATCATTCCTTTTGATTTTCTGTTAAATGAAGGATTTAAATCATTCAACTCACATTCAAAGTGTTGAATGATCAGGCCCCATCACAGTACCATAATACCCTACTAGAGTCCTTTACTCTCAGAGCGCAGGCTTACTTGTGGTTCATAGATTTCCAAAAAAACAGAAGGAGAGGCAGAGCCTTCAGCGGTCAGACTCCTCTACTGTGGAAATTTGAATTCGGGAGACAGAACCTGCTCTACTTCTAAAGGCTTAAAACTTTCCTTTTTTGGTAAAAGTCTTATAGTCAGGGCACGTAACCCTGAACCATCCCTGAGTTATGCTGCTATAGGCTCAAACCTATTTTATGGTACTGCATTTTTGTCTGTTTGTGGAGGTGTTTGCCCATGCAAAGCCTTCACAAAGGGGTTTGCAACCTATGCAAACGTGTTTGCATCCAGTCCTCAAAAAAACCCAGCAGCTGGTAGCTCAGCATGGATGACACTATGTGTAGGTCCAGTGCAGATTGGTTGAAAGTGAACTGGAGCAGGGAGTGACAGTGTGGAGTTCACTGTGAACAGAAGAAGCATGAAAAATCAAAGATATCAAAGATCATCAAAAACTGCATGTCAGGCTGCAGTGGACAGTTTTCAGTGCTTTTAACACTCAGTGTATCTTATGGCTTTGATTTTCTTTGTAACTAGCTGAAAAGCCAAGAACTGAACAAGAAAGAGCGGCCCTCAGACGGCTGTTCGTGACACTGCCCCGTGTGACAGTCAACACTTGTAGATGTCAGTCTGCAAAGCTGTCTGTCAGCTCTGCGTGGGACCAGTGCAAAAGCATGAAAAAGCCTTCTGATTGCTGGGAGATTTCCAGTTGTGCATATTTCTTTTTCGCTTCCCTCTTTTTACTCCTCGTGCGTTTACACGCCTCTGTTGCATGTTATTAACTTTTATCTTCTCACTCCCATAGTTTGTTTCCTAGTGTCTCTATGCCCCTCTTTTCTGTCTTCTCGTTCCAAATATAACTTCTTCCTCCACGCCATAATCAAAGGTTTCCTCAGAGAATCTGATTGCTGAGGTTCTCTCTGTAATTTAGCATAAAATGTAGTTGTTTCTGGGCCAAAAAGGTTTGATGTTTGCACCAAATTTAATGCCAACCTATGCGATAGTTGTTAAAAAATAGCCTTTATCACAGGATAAATGCGAGCTCTGATCCACAAAGGAGAGCTGATATTAGCGAAAGGTCACTAAGATCAGCTTAATTCCTCCTCTGGGTACCTGTACAAAATTTCTTGGCAATACAGCGGCTGTAGATGGACCTACAGTAACCGGTGGATTGACAGACGAGCGCTGACAATACTGCTCTTGTCCTGATCAGCGACACATTTCTGAAGGGAAAAAAGCCAAAATGATGGATGGCACTTCAAACACATGTCACAGCAGGTAGAACTAAAACAACAAGTGAACAGAATCCCAGCTCATAAGACCTGCTCAGCATAGCAATGCATTGACAGTAAAGAAGAAGCCTGCATTGATTTCGCTGTCAAACATGATTGGTGATTATCTGGATGAGCTGATGGTTGGCAGTGGTTACGTGAGTAGCTGAAGACAATCAACAGTTGGCACTTAATTGGAGCAAAACAACGCTGAGTTCGATCCTGTAGGTTGGGGTTGGAGAAGCAAGGAAGGGTTCGGTGTGGAAGGCTTCGTTATAAACAGAAGCACGCGAGCCCAATTAAAACTGACAGAGTTACACGATCCTGCTCGCTTGCTCGTGTCTGCGTTCGCAAATGTTCGTCCACGGCAAGTTGTGAGAGAAGAGTTTTAGAGAATATGACCATAATTTATGTATTTTGACACATTTATAAAGGTGAGATTCATACTTTAGCTTTCTTTAAAGAAATGCAGCACTGATTGCACAAGTGTAATATTATTTATTTATACAGTATTTATCAAACTATTCTGTATTTTGACAATTCAGAATAATACTCTTTCACACATGATTCACCTGCAGTGCAGCTGTTATTGTGTATTTGTGTATATAACTGAATCTTCACTCTTCTCCAGATCATACAGTTCACTCAGAACTGGACTCGACATGTTTCCCTAAACCTAAAACTGATTCTAAACCAGCTTTGAGTTGTAATTTTTTTTTATACACTGTTGTCATGTTTTTTATTTATTTATTTATTTATTTTTAATGTAACGAATTGAAAACTTCACAGTAAATGCAGTAAATCTGTCCTCAGTTTAGGGGGGAAAAAAATCTGCATTTCTAAATGGAATCAGTAAATAGTTGACTGGCTTAATGTCTACGTCCATCTAGACTGATGGATAATTCATATAAATCTAATGGTTCATCACTTATCTGTAATTGACAGTGGTCTAGTTTCAGAAAAAATAACATGAATGGCTCTCATTTACATAATTATTTCAGACCCATATTTAGCTCTTTGTAAAGGCACCATTGGCAGAAATTACAGCTGAGAGTCTTGAGTACTTTTCTTCCAAGTTCACACACCTGCATTGGTGGGTCATGTGAGAGGTTTTTTTTAGTATTAACATATAAATTGTCTTGCTGTACGTCCAGATAAATGGTGGACGCACACTTAGCTGCAGTGTTTTGTGTTTGACTTCATTTGGAGATGCTTCTTGCACGTCTGCCTTTCTGTTTGAATCCTCTCTGCCTGCTGTCAGAAAGAGAAAAATAGGCTTTGTTTGCCTCTAAAAATGTTCCACTAATTCACATTATTTGGCAGCAGTTTGTTGGAAAGGTTAGTATGTAATATGTAACTATAATAGCCAAATGACTTCCAAATATATACATTAAAAAAAAATGTAATCCCCCAGCAAGTTAAACTGAAATTAAACTGTGATGAAAAAAATGAGCTACTCTCAAGGCGAATGACATGGAAATAAATGAAATGGAGTAATTTGAAATCTTGTGCGCTACATAAAATCTCTTCTCAGTCTGTCGTTAACGTTAACGGGATGGCCCACATTCACTGTGAATCCAGCCAAGCAGATCAGATTCTAACCGCACGGAGCAATAAGCGTGCATACATTAGACCCTACCGGGGACTTCAGCTGTGCAGCAAAATAAGCAACAAGATTTTAATGATCCAGTCACAAAAAGCCGTCCACATGCACACATCACATACACATAACAACCAATCGTACACACGTTAAAAATGTGCACCAAGGAGGATTGTAGATCATTTTTTAAATATTTATGTCTCCGGGGTATTCAACTTATTCTCTAAAATGGCCTCACATTTATTGGCCATTTTTAAAACCCTGCAGAACACCGACTGGTCCAAACGACTCCTACGAGATGGCTGCTCATACCATGACAGATCCACCTCCATGTTTAACACCTGGCAAAAGACACTGTGGGTTGATTTTTTATTTTGGCTGTCTCCAAACAAAAACAGGCCCAGATAGAAGACAAAGGTAATTCGTCACTTGATGTTACTTTTGCATTGCTCAGTTTTATTTATTTCTTTTTCTGCCTTTACATTGACTGTTGTGCATCTCAAGAATGGACCTCGGTTACAGATAAAGAAAAGCAATGTTTTTAGGCAAAGCCTCATGACCCCTTTAAGGTTTTCAGAGTTGCCTTGCTTTTTTCTTAGACTTCCCCCATTTCGAATTATGTAATTTAGCAGTTCTGTGATCAGATCTACCGTCCAGGCTTGGCATATTTCAGATGCCTTATGTTGTTTGGAAAACTCAGCTAGTGACTGGCTCTGTTTCACGCAGGAGATGCCTTTATTTTTAGCACTCAGGAGCATGAAATAAACATGTAATGCTGCTTTACTATAGCCCATTCATTTACATTCATACCCACTTACCAGAGGAGTTAGTTTTGCCATACAATAATGCACACTTAAATCAATGCCATTAAATACATAAATAATATTGAAAGTGCAGCATTTTTCTTTTTAAAAATGCATAAATGCAAAACAATGGAGATACAAACTGAAAAATACATAAAGTGACACAGTGAACAAAGGGGGAGCGATGAATGTTGAAAGAGTACTAATAGCACTGTGCAACTAAATTAATTTGATTATTGTCCTTGATATCGTCTTGATTAGGGGACTGGCAATTTGGCTGATTTCTTCAGCTTTAGTCCAACTAACAGGCGACACCTGAGGATGCTATTAAAATCCTGAAGTTTAAAAAATGTCTTAAGTTGGTAATTTCTGCACTTTTCTTTTGGTCAGCTAATATTTTAATGCTGTCTCAGCTCACGTATCATGGGCGTATCCATGGCTTCTTTTAGCTGATGTTCTCCTTTGATTTGCTGCCCTCAGCATCTCCAGAGAAACTACAGAAAGCAGCTTCGCCACAGATCTCTGTCAGAGCTTTTGGCAGTATATCACTCAGTCCATGCGGGCCAAGCTTTATAGTGAAACAGTGGGATTTAAAAGAAATATCCAACACCTAACTGGAGTGGTCTTTTTCTTTGTTCCAGCTATAATCAGAGATTTTGAATACACTGAATGTGCTGCATAGAAATGTACTACATGAGGAGATTTAAGGAAGTTTTATTTGTTGTGTTTTGTTTCTCTCATATATATATATATATATATATATATAAAAAAAAAAAAAAAAAAATCCCAGCTCGCCCCTACGGGCGGTCTTTTTGCCCTTCAAGCTCGGGTCCTCTACCAGA
>JAVDPK010000336.1:35106-47518 GCA_034780415.1 Cichlasoma orientale
TTGATCTATGTTATGGGGCTGATGAAAGGCTATGAGAAAAGTGGAAACAGTTTACCCCACTGATATAAATGATCAATGAAGCAACCTTTGTTAATAAAGCAGGAGTGGATAAATTATAAGGAGCACCTCATATATAATAGGGTACTGCCAACTGCAGCCTAATATAACCAAGAATGCACCTATTCTGAGATGATAGCAGTACTGGTGTATATAATGTGCATATGTATCAACAGATAAACATCAACCGCTGCTACCAGAAAACTCCCTCTCATCCATATCAGTCAGTACAGATGTTCAGCCAGTGGTGCATCCCTAAAAATAAAGCTAAAACTGAATCAGTGGCTTAAATAAAAGCTGAACGTATCCTTCATGAAGGCACAGCTGTTGGCTTTAATTTTAGCCAAGTGAACCTATAAATCTGCTACTGAGTGCATAATAAACAATACTAAAGTTATGAGCTCCTCCCATCTATTGTCTTCAAATATTACTGCGTTATTTACCTCCTGTGGAATTTTAATGCATTCCCATAATGTCTCACTAGGAGTTGTTGTTTCCCCCCCCCCCCTACAATATTTTAGAGAGTCCAGCTGTAACTTAGTGTGGGAGTTCTGCTCTGTGGGAGCCGATATGAGACTCTTGACTCTTTATTCCTGCCAGCAGCTATAATTAGACACTATCTTGTGGGAATCTGAGAGGTCTAAGGTGCATCTCTTCATTTTAGCTCCTTGGGGAGCAAAGTGGAAAAAAAAATCAGTCAAAAATACTCAAGACCATCCTGCCTCAGCTGCTGCCTCTTTTGCACCAGTCAGCGATCCAGCGAGAGCTGGAGGAGGTGGGGGTGGAAGTGGGAAAGTAATGGGGGTAATAGAGGTGATGGGGGATACGGTTGCTATTGGAGATCTTGCCTGCATCACGTCATGTGTAAGAGGGAGGAGGGAGGTGGAGTGCTCCGGTGTGTGCATGAAAGAGAGAGAGAGCGAGAGAGCGGGGAGGGGTAGGAGAGGAGAGGGAAGGAGGAGGGCATTAAGGAAGAAGGCAGGGAGTATCAATGACATCAACCAACAGTATCTGAGGCCGCCCGATCAGCAATGCTCTCCCGACAAAAGGGCTGAGGAGCAGCCGTGACCCGCTGCGCTCCCGAGAGGTCGGTGGACAGGCAGGACGGTGCGGGGAAACGCCGGCGATGTGTGCATGCACCCTCCACAAAGGAAGACCTTCATCTGAGTGGAGCTCTGCTGCCACTGGATTACATTTATCCTTGCTGTTTCTAAGGAAGCTTCCAGCTGCAAATCCACCCACATGAATCTACCAGACAGTAAAGAAGACGGAGCACTTCCTACCGAGGTAACCCGCACCATCCATATTTTTACAGTTAATGTTTGCATTCGTGTACCCCACCCAGGCTGGTTAAATTTTACTTGTCGAATAGCCTTTTGGAAACTAAAGCGGTAAGAGTAGATCCCAGCCCGGGTGGAATTTCACCGCTCAGTCTTTCCCAGAGGGCAGGAGTCTTCTTTGTGTTGTTTCTCTTTTACTGGGCTGCTGCAGCATCACTTGAGATTTTGTTTCCAGCGTTTGGGTTAAAAGCAGACCGCGGGGTTGTGCAGATCAGGCTGGTTGGCAACAACGCTGTGAGTGCGCGTCCCCCTTCACCCCCCTCCTTATTGTTGGCTGGGCAGCGAGAGGGACCTGGGCAGACTGGCAAAGCCTTTGTTCCTCATTCACTGTCATTAAAAGTGGCTTTTATTTTTGATGACCCTTGGAAGCACTCTTCAGGCGCAACGAGTCTAATGTTGGGTCGGATTTTTCCAGACACTAAAATAAAAAAATAAAATAAAAAAAAAGAAGAAAAATATAGAGTAGCCTAATATTGTTGAACAAAAGCTAATAATTTAAAAAAAATCTATATAATACAGGCATCCTATAGATTGGTCAAGGATATTTAAAAAATGAGGCTCTAGGAAACTCTTGAGTTCTGCTACCATTGTGCCTAAATTTCATTGATGCCACACCAAAGTAAATATCCCATTACGATAATGTCATTCTCAGCACTTTTGAAGAGGCTATCACAGACACATCATGAGTCCATATAGGCTATTAAACCAATATTTGCGAATAATTTATGGTATGGAAGGCACCAGGTGGCAAAGCGGATGGACTTATTTAGCAGGACTGTTTCCTAGACAATAGAGTGGTGCTGCTGCTGCTGCATCTGCTACTCTCCAGCATTACTTAAAACAAGCCCATCTGCACATACAGGCAGGGTTTCTAGTCCATAGACCTCTCAGATGTCTATAATTATACACAGAAGGTTTAGCTGTTAACACAGCCACTCACGTGCGCAGGCAGAACGTAATTTAATGATACATCGATTTGTCTTGACACACATTTTCCGAAGGCTATTGCTTGTTTGGGATTTAATCATGTAAACTTCAATGGCCTGTTCAGTTTTTTCTGTGTTTCCGCTGTGTGGCCTCTGCAAACTGGAAAATCACACTGTCGTGGTGAATTTGAGGGAGGTCTTCCTCCTCACACACAGATGGGCAATTTTCCCTGGGGCACCTTGTGTTTGCTGGTTATTGTTCCAGACCATTTCCACATCCCTAATTATTTTAATCAGTCATTTTTATGCATGGATTCCTCTCTTTAGTAGATCCCCCTGATTTTTTTTCTTTTCTATTCTGTCTTTTCAGCCCCACTCTGTGTTTAACAGACGACTACTCAAGATACTCCACCTTCATAAGACGGCAAGCAATTTGTATACTTGCATCATTATGACAAGGCAGAATCATTATGTGGAAGCAGAATAACTGAACTGGCAAATTTCCTCTGCGCGTTGGAAACAGATCAGATATTCTCTTCCAAGAGTCAAGAGATTCTTGGCCCCATAGGTATTCATCTATGCACTGTTAGGAGCAGTGGCTTATGAAATCAGTGATGGCATGTACTCTTTAAATAGCATTTCACAGGGTTCAACCATAGGCCTCAATGGCTTTCTCCTCCCTCCGAACAGATACCACTGTAAGATCCATCCAGACTTTAATATGCCGGGTGACGTGTGCTCCCACTGGAGCAGCTTTGGTTTCCAAGTCAAAGGCTTCATTGAAGTCTCATTCCCAGATTCTCGCTGCAGCATTACCCTAACTGCTCTGCTCTCTTACTTTCTTCCCCCTGTGTTACATGTTATGCCCATCCTTGGATTTTGTCAGGCTCTGTGTCTACCCTCCATTACCAGGAAGGAAGGAAGGAGAACAGAAAGGTGTGCGACTTTGATGCTGCGAGCACAGCCACCTGTATTACAAGCAGAAGAAAACAAACAAACTTGTTGTTGTCTAGGAATAGATATTAATTGACCTTTTCAAAGCCTTCCAAACAGTGAGCTGTTGTCTGCTCTGCCTCTGTTTATTCAGATGCTGCCGAAAGCAATTCATATACAGCATGCAGAATGAAGCCCATACGCCTGTGTAATGGGGTTGGAGGAACAACATTACACAGAACAATACCTTTAAATATGAAAATATTTCAAGGTATTGATCTAATCATTTGAATCAAACTTGAATTGAGGACCTTCAGGATGTACAGCAAAACCATATTGTTCTATATCCTAATGCAATCTTTAACTGCTAAGTCACTTGAGATACAGTATCTTTAGTATGGCTGGGCATTAAGCCAGCATTGCATATATAATATGATTGTAGCATAGCATTATTGTTTTTCAGACTTCTGGTGGCCGGATGGTTAATTCTGAGCTAATTTAATTAAAGTTCAAATGAGGAAGCCAAGTTCTTCTAGAACATTTAGGAAGTATATTCTGTGACTTTTTGTGGGCTAATTTTGTTAGTAATTTTAAATCATATCAACCAGCCATCAGATTATTGGCATGAGTAGGTGGATAGGAGCGCACACAGTCATCAGCGATCACATAATATATGACCACACCACATGTAATTATATATTTTTAAAGAAATTAGCTACACGAGTGCATCAAGACGTTTCCACTGTGTCGGACAAGCATTTACAGTTAGTTTAAAATTGATAATGTGGACAGATAATGTATTCATGTGTACAAAAACAAGTATGAAGTATCTGCTGTAACCACTGAAAACTGCACTGTAATCTAGTTATGCAAAGATGCATCTGTTAAACCAGGCCCATAATTATCCTTATGTCAACCATGAGGTCACTTGTGGTTGTGCGTGCGTGCGTGTGTGTTTCTGTGTGTACATATGAGTGAAGGCTAAGAGATAGGTTGTGACTTGACTGATGCCCTTCTCCAGATGAATCAGAGATTCTGATGTGTCAGCAGGGATGAATAATGCACGCCGCTCCACTACCTCTCTTCTCCACCTCTTGTCTTCAGTCATTTGCCTCTCTTTTCATCACAGCTGCCACATCTGAAGACATCTTCACCTTCATTTTCAGCCCTCCCCCCTCTTGCCTTCTCCCCTATGCAAACGAGGTTTTTGCTGCTGCTGCTGCCGCCACCTCGCTGTCCTCTGGGTCAACCCTCTTCTCTTTCTGAACAGCTAACTCGTTCTTATTATCGGGTTTTTGGAGAAGTTTCTGCACATTTCAAGATGAGACACCGGGATTTACAATCTTTTCCTTTGCAAACATTTGCACTGAAAATGGCCAAGTGCGTTGATGTGCACAGCTCGTTATCAAGTCATGGGAGGAGGACGTGCAGCCATTGACGAGGGTTGACAGTTACATCCCTGACTGACAGGAGTCATTAGGAGGATAAGGCTGACTGACAAGATGGCTGATAAAGCAGGAGACAAACTGACTAATCAGGACTTGGTAAAAGAGGGGGCACCGTTTGCTTTGAAGTGTCCAGTTAGCCGTCATTGAATGTTCGGCAGAATAGTCCGTGCACCTCTACAGTGGCGCTTGGCAAGTTCTACAAGGTATTTTCAACTCGTGAAGTTAAAAAATTAAAAACCAGTTTTGAGGAAAGCACAGTATAGAGTTTGCATCGATTAATCTTGGCTGGAATGATGCCAAAATCTTTTTGATTGGAGATCTTGTAAAACATAAAATCATATGGCTTTGCTCTAATTGGTGTAATAAAACCATGCAAATGCTCGTGGAGGCAGAACAATTGCATCTGTATAGCTGTCATCTGCTGCGATACCTTTTTTTAGTGCCAGTCTATCATTATGGAACACGCTGTGTGGCAAAAGACAGGATTTGATTAAGTTAGCTCGGGTTTCATGGCCGATTCATTGTAATGTGGCTCTAAGGATGGCAGTGTCAGTCCTCGGCTTAGATGTAAGCCCATACAATTTAATTCATGTTGCAAAGCGGATGAATCATACTGTCTCGCAGCATCACTTTAGATCAAATACCCACAAAACTAATGGCAGTCTCAAACCCCACATCTATGTTTGGATATAAAATGCTCAAAAAAATTAAAGGAACACTTTTTAATCAGAGTATGGCATTATTAACACTCTGGGCTATTGATCTGGTCAGTTAAGAAGCAGAGGGGGTTAATCGGTTTCAGCTGCTTTGCTGTTAATGAAATTAACAACAGGTGCAACTAGAGGCCACAGGTGGAGGCCACTGACATTTTTCCCTCCCCATCTTTCCTTTTTTCACTGGTTTTGCATTTGGCTAGGGTCAGTGTCGCTACTGGTAGCATGATGCGATACCTAGAACCCTACAGAGGTTATGCAGGTAGTCCAACTTCTCCAGGATGGCGCATCAATGTGTGTCATTGCCAGAATGTTTGCTGTGTCTCCCAGCACAGTCTCAGGAGCATGAAGGAGATTCCAGGAGGCAGGCAGTTTCTCTAGGAGAGCTGGACAGGTCCTTAACCCATTAGCAGGACCAGTATCTGTTCCTTTGTGCAAGGAGGAACAGGATTGCCAGAGCCCTACAAAATGATCCACAGCGGCCCACTGGTGTGAATGTCTCTGACCAAACACTTAGAAACAGAATTCATGAGAGTGGCGGCTCACTACCCGGCACTGTGAAGCCCCGACTGGCATTTGCCATAAAATACCAGAATTAGCAGATCCAACACTGGTGCCCTTTGCTTTTCACAGATGAGAGCAGGTTCACTCTGAGCACATGTGACAGACGTGAAAGGGTCTGGAGAAGCTGTGGAGAACATTATGCTGCCTGTTACGGCATTCAGCATGACTGGTTTGGTGGTGGGTCAGCGATGGTGTGGGGAGGCATATCCATGGAGGGATGCACAGATCTCTACAGGCTCGGCAACGGCATCCTGAATGCCATTAGGGATCTGGATGAAATCCTTGGACCCACTGTCAGACCCTACGCTGGTGCAGTGGGTCCTGGGTTCCTCTTGGTGCATGACAATGTCCTGCCTCATGTGGTGAGAGCATGCAGGCAGTTCCTGGAGGATGAAGAAATTGATACCACTGACTGGCCCCCACGCTCACCTGACCTAAATCCAATAGAACAACTCTGGGACGTTATGTTCCAGTCCATCTGTCATCGCCGGTTCTGATCTGGGAGGAGATCCCCCAGGACACCATCCGTCATCTCATTAGGAGCATGTCCCAATGTTGTCAGGCATGCATACAAGCATGTGGGGGCCATACAAACTACCATTTGTACCATTTTGAGTTGCTGCAATGACATTTTGGGAAAATGGACTAGCCTGCCGCATCAATTTTTCACTTTGATTTTCGGGGTGTCTTTGAATTCAGCCCTCTGTAGGTTGATAATTTTCATTTCCATTCATTCCTAACACATTACCCAGTCCACATCAGCATAAATATCCAGCATGACTGTTTTTTCCCATTGAGATCTGATGCATTTTCAAAAAGTCCTCTAATTTTTAGAACAGTGTACTATGTTTCAGACTAAATACCAAACTAGGATGGTTCACAATGCAAACATTACACCTGCGTTTTTGTGTGTGCTGATAGTAGCATTCAACTCAGAATGCTGCTGGTATTTACAACCTCACCAGCGGCTAGTAAACTTAAAATAGTCTTTATGTGAGTAATTCTGCATTACAGCAGAGTTAATGATTTTAAATTTCCCTGCAAATAGACCTGGTGCTTGTGCCACCTATTTAAACCCTGCTGTCAGCGCTAGTCATCCAATAAAAGAAAAGGTTTTGGCATGCCTCCATATGCCAGTTGCCTTTGAAAGAACATCTTTATTGCTTCAGTGAAACAGCTTTGCTATGAAGACCTTTACCACGCGGGATGGTAAAGGGACGATGTCCAGGAAACTTATGGCTTCATTCCATCGTCACAAATCACAGAGAGAAAACTTAAAAGCCAGAAGATTAGGCTGCCTCCTGATTCAGCAGGAGCATTCTGCAGTCTTTAATATGTGTGTGCGCAAATGTTGGGCCTGCCTGGTTGACATGGCTCTTGAATGCACCTCCACATTTGTCTGTGGCATTTCATGATTACTCTGTCTCCACAGCACTGAAGGATGCCAGTTTGGATGAAGTGTTTGCTTGACAGAGGTGAGAGTAATGGCTAGTCATTGGTGGAAAGCATCCGTGCGCAAGTCTGTTACCCTTGACAAGCATTTCATCTCTTCACTTACCGAGACAGACTCCCCGTCTGATTTCAGCTCTGAGACGGAGGACAAATGCAGTTTTTCTACCCCATTACTTCGGTTTTCAATTCTATTCACAACTTTATTGTCCCTCAAGGAGAAATTCATTTGGCGTCACAAATCTCATCTCCATCAGGAAGTCGTGCAATGGCTGGTTAGTGACAGACCTTTTAAGACTAGTGCCTGTGTAGCACGTAAATAAGATTTGTTCACCAGCATATGGAGCAAAAAATGTCGATCTCTTTAGTTATTAATATTATAGTCATGTAAGTTTTCAGTTAATTAGCCTTTTTCTTTTTGGGCCTATCTTTGTGCTTTACGTTGACCTTAACTAAATACCAAACAGTATGGAGTGTGAACTGAATGATAATGCCCTACAGATGATTTCAGTGTAGTTGCAGAAAAGTGTTGCAGTTGCGAGTTAATGAGCTCTCGGTGGACGACATATCATGTGACCACACCAGACAGGTGATACCATGGCAGCGAAAATACTCCGGAGAGAGCGAGCGGGTTCGTGGGCAAACAAACTGTGTCGCCAGGAAATTAATAAGGATCTGCCAAAGCGACTATAGATCGTTTACCTGAGCAAATAATAAATGAATTCTTTCAAAATTGCAGCACAAAAAAAACCTGCCTTTAAAGGCACGCAGGGCTGTGCCGGGGGTGTGTTAGAATTTAAACCATCCGCTGTATGTTTGCAGACAATGACATTCATTTTCTAAATCAATAAGAAGACGAATCAATTTGAAGACTGTCTACGAAGCATGCGTTAGTGACATCCTCGCTGGATGGTTGCGCATGAATGGTAAATCAGAAAGCCATTGTCTTTCTCGAGGTTGCTGTTATTACTCTCGAGGCTTTTAACGCGCTCTCAAATCTGCTTCACACAGCGTGGCTTTGTCTTCTAACTGATGTGCAGATTTTGGGTAAGAGCCGAAACGTGGAGGTAAAAATATGTGGCACGTCTCATTAATAAAGCACAAGTGAAATATGATGATGGCCAGCATGATGACAGAGACGTCCAGGAAGATGAAGGTGTTCCGTGTTGTCAGGGAGTCTCGGTCCTGCAGCGGGAGATGCTCGCTAATTGGCTTGGCAGTGCGCGTTTTGTGCACGTGTGCGTTTGTGTGTTTTGCTTGATGGGCTTGATAATTCATTTAAAGCACATTTATTAGCAGTGTTTTGGCTTTATGTACAGAAGCGAGCGCCCCCGCTTACATCTGAATCAGGAGTTTGTTTCGTGTAAGCAGCGGACAGTTTACACACTGCTTCTTTTCTCGCATGTCAGAGCTGGTTAACAATTAGGGATGTACATGCAAGTGCATAACTATGTGGACATCAGTATGTATATACAGTTCTCTCTCCCGCAAGGATAAGAGTCTGTGCCAGCCTTGGATATGCTAATTGGACAGTGAGTTGACAAAGACTCAACCATCAGCCTGCGTAATGAGCCGCTGCACAGAAGATCGGCTGCCTCTGAAGAAGCGGCAACGGAGGAAGGGGGGGGGGGGTCGCTGAAAGAAATTACGAATTATTTTGGGTGTTTTTGAGCTCCGTGTTGCCGTTTCAGCTGAGTGAACGTTGCGTAGGCGTCTGCATGTGGACACGCACGCATCCTGTTCCGGTGCTTTTGTCTGATAAAAACCCTCACCTGTCAGGTGAAGCCGCATCTAGAAAAATGTCAGCTTTTGTTTTTGTTTTTTTTGTTTTTTTTGTTTTTGTTTTTTTAGGAGGGAAAGAGCCATGTTTTAGCTGGATGACAATGCATTTCGGCATTACCCTAAGGGATTTGAAATAGCTTTATGAGCCTAAGGGGTTGAACAATTGACTGAGCTCACGGAGGAGCAAATAATCCTTGAACTTATTTGAAAGCATAAAAAATTGTCAAATTGAAGCTGCGAGGTTTTCACACAGTTCCGTGATGCATATATCCTGAATATGGGACATGTTTTCAGGGCCTATGGATTCTTGGCTGACTCCTAAATATCGTGGCTTTCCAAACCAATCTTAACAAACATAAAGATTACACGCAACATTCAGCCGAGAATCAGATCCATCTGGCCCTGTGTATACTGCCTTCATAATTATATTACTATCATATTTTTTTCTAATCCACTCCTTAAACTTGGAGGCTTGTCAAACAGTAACTTGCTTAAAATCGGTCTAAGCAGTTAATGGGCGAAACTACCACCTCAGAAAACAGATGACAGGTTATTAAAGAGCCATTAGCTGTTAAAATAAAGGTCAGAGATTAATGTATTTTTTTTTTAATTGAATGTAATCTAATACCCGGTGCCATGAATGCATTTAACAGATGTGTGACATTAGGAAGGGATCTTTTTCTAATATGATGTTAGGGACTTCAGAAAGACTACATCTAACTTCCTGTGAGCAGGCAGCAAGGCCTTCCTTCGCCCACAAATGCTTTTCACTCCTCTGACCTTCCATAAAGTAATCTCCCTTGTATATACTTTTATAGCATTTGACAGGCATTTCCTGCTTAGCAGGATCTAGTCCATCTGTTGCTAGGCTTATCTGGGGCTGTTTTATCCATCAGAAAGAGATGCCTCTTTCTAGTTGCGCTGGTCAGTGTGACCTTGGAGTCCCTTTAAGATGCGTGGGTGTGCATTTGCCTCACCATTGTTGGGATACGGCAGCTTTAGGCCGTCCTGGGCGTGCAGAGATTGAGGTCAAAGGGAAAGTTAGTTTGGTTAGTCACGCTTCTTTCTCTCCTCCACCCCTCCCTTTTGTTCATCATCACGAATCAGTGTGCTGTCTTGGCTCGGAAATGTGGCTGTGATGGGCAAAAACTGAACCACGTCCAGATTTTTATTTATTTATTTCTTTTAATGGGGAACAGTGATTTTAATGCTTTAAATAGTCACATGATGCTCGTGCCGCTCTATAATTTTAATGATGTGCTGATGTGCAGGGGAGAAAGGCTGTATTGGCATCTTCACTTAATGCTGGGATTAGACGGAGGGGTCAGGCACCGAGGACGCTGCTGCATAGTGGCTGAAATGAGGGAACTCAAAGTGTGGAGTCCAGGAAAAGTCTTCTCTGTTAGCTGCGGGTGATCAGGTAATTAAACTCTGACCTAAAGCAAGATTCACGCTCCCTGCCGGAGGAAGCCACAGAGAGGACGTAGGTAGATACAGTTTTGAATTTTGGTTTCTTATCATCCCCAAGAAAGCTTATTTCATCGTAATGAGAGCATCATGCAGCTTTTCTGAAGATCTTATAATAAAGTATAAAAGGAAACTTCCTGCTGGCAAGCCCACGCCGAGCCCACCGATGAATACCTGCACATGTTCGCATTGAAACCGTGCAAACATCAGTCTTTCAAATATGGAAGTGAAACAAACCTTCAACTACATCAAGGTGTCAAAACAAATGAGGGATTAATGCCAGCACTCACCTGTCCCACAGTGTGACTCAGAAGCACGAAAGAAAGAATAACTGATGACTAAAGACAAATGTATTAATAATGTATGGTATTGTCCCTCTATTAGTCCAAATATGAAAATGTAAGCACATATTTTCAAAAAGAACAATAAAGCAAATAATTTCTAATGATTTTACTGTATTTTTTTTTATTATTTTAATTCTCTTGAAGGTTAGAAACTTCTGTTGTAAGGCAGCTCTGGCTAAAGTCAAACAGGCACAGTTAAGGATGGTTATTTATAACTTTGCAATAAGATAAACAAAGCTACTTTCAGCTGCTCCCTTATTCACAAGGGGGCTGCCACAGCAGGTAGCTCTGCATCTTTAATTTGGCAGATTTTTTTTTTTTTTAAACACCAGATGCCCTTCCTGACAAAGGGATTCGTGTCTCGTCCCAGGATCGAACCAAGGAGCCTTCTCACTCAGCCGAATGTGTAAACCACTACACGATGGAGCCGCTGTTATCTTACAACAAGATAGCACACTGTATTCATCTAATTAAGTTATTTCTTATGATGAACAAAGCTGTTATTCTCTTGGACAAGTAATCATTTTGTGTGCAATTAGCACTTTCACTCATAGTTCAGTTTAGTAATTATTAACTAAGTCAATGAAAAATGCAAGTCGCAATTTATCTGAGACCATAGCGGTGAGTTTAAATTGCCTTCTTTTTTTTTTCCCTGACCAAAAATCAAGGCCCCTAATTACTCAGTTTAATGTGACATGATTTAAGGAAAAATAGTCACTTAGTGAAGATAAAGAATAACAGTAATCAGGGTAAGACTTAAATGAATGGATGATAGAAAAGTCATAATTTCACTAATGAATTGATGATTCACTTTTCCCCTTCAGTTATACGAAGCGTGATGATTAAAAAGGAGACGACTCACGACATATAAGGGCTTTCCTCCCATGCCTACACGTTTCTTAGGTTATTTCTGTGAGTCATGTTTGCTCACAGGGGTGTGATTTGAAACTACAGCAGCAACCTTGTTTATAGGTTCAGACCTGTAATGAAAATGGTAGCTCCAGGTTGGGAATTTTATTGGTGTTTGTCAAAATGTCCCCAGATAACGCTGTTTGGATGCATGTTGCATGAGGCATCCGCGGTCCTTATTTCAGCATCCCGCAGCATTAAGCAAGACTGATAGAGGTTTAGTTGGGATATCCAGGTCTACATATTCATTTAAATTCCAGGGAAAGCATCTCAGTATCTGAGTGACAGGTGTTTTTTTCTTGTTAGAGACGAGTCTCAGATATTTTATTTCCACTGCTAAAAATGTAACCAGGGCGGTGTAGCTCATGCCTGCAGTAAGCCGTGCTTCATCCTGTGCTTCTGATCCTCATTGTGTGTGTGTGTGTGTGTGTGTGTGTGTGTGTGTGTGTGTGTGTGTGTGTGTGTGTGTGTGTGTGTGTG
>JAVDPK010000336.1:75688-88237 GCA_034780415.1 Cichlasoma orientale
TAAGGACTGTGATCTGATCAAAGGTTAATGGTCATGGTTTAAGTCTGTTTCATCTGTTGACACAAATACAGACTTTTTACATGCGACAAATAAAATCGGTTATCAATTTTTAACATCTAAGTAGGGTTCTGTCAACAAGACTGATCCACAATGCTGTTTTCATGGATCATTTATATTTGGTTGGCTGTTAGTCAGCAGGATATTTCAAAATCAGATTTTAAGGGAATTTGAAGTTGGGACGTTTGCCAAGAAGCAAATGGTTCATTTTTGGTAGCAATTTGTTTATAAAAAGAAAATCTAAAAACGGTGAGCTGCACAAATCCTTTTATAGATTACGCTTTCGGGCTGACAGAAAGTGTGGAGCTTGCCCGCGGCACAGAAAAATCTGCAAAGAAGAAATACAATTAGAAATAATTTCTGTTTGAAGTAGAAGTGCGACGCGCTGAATAAAATCAGAACCTAAAAGTTTTGAGCATTTTTGCGTCTAAGAATGATTAGCCAGTGAGTTTCAACATTTTTTGCTGATTAGTTATCTGCTAGCCGAGTAATCGATTTATTAAGTAATTGCTTCAGTTGAAAAGTCAATACTCATCCAGCACACTGAGCCTAAATTGCTTAATGAAACTTTGCTTTGAGGCTTTTAGTTTAATGCGTTTGTGTTCGTGTCTTAGAAAAATGTAAATTAAACACCTCAATTGTAATACTATGGAAATAAAAAACAAATAGAAGTATCATCATCAGCAGTTTGTTCTTCACTGTGTTAATGTTTTGCGCTCGTGATGGCCGCAGTTTGCCTCGACTGTTGTTAACATGTGCCTCCAGTTAATGCAATGGCTCAGCTCGTGGCAGTCTGGAGCCCAGGCGATCTGTTTTACCCAGATGTCCCTTCAGAGCTATCAGATTAGCAGTATCCGCTGTCATCTGATCAGCTGAGGCTCAGCCCACAGACATAATACACCATCCACGATTTCACAGTAGCTCAATTTACTTAAGTCACATCTCATTCTGGGTCCGTCAGCAACTTCCAGACAGACTAATGAACTGCTCTCCCTCCTCGTCTCATTTCTTTTACTTTTTGGAACCTTTTGGTTTGCTTTTCCACACAGTCATCACATTGTTTTGTTGCCAGTTTTCTGACTACACTTTGTGTTTATGTTCGTAGATACTTGCCTGCTGACCTTTCTATGTATATATCCGGAACGCCTGTCTTCTCCAATGTAACGTAATGTCATGTCTTGCAGAAAAGAGGATTTCAATTGGCAATTTCAAATTTGGACTGATCGTTAGCCGCACGAGCTGCTTCCAGCTGTCACGCAAGTTCTCATTTGCAGATTTCCACCTGTCCATTTCCACCTCTCCTCCTCTCTGTCTTTCTCCCACTTCTCCTGTCTTCCTCTGCTTTCTGTTAGAGGAAGAAGGCTCGTCTTGTAGAGCGGATAATTTATTCCTGTTTATTTCCCAACTCTGCCCTGAACCACAGGGAAATGAGAGACAGAAAATAGGGAGAAAGAGGAGGGCACGAGCTGTTCTCCTGTCATGTAACTGCAGAAGACAGAAACAAATGGATGACAGCTTTAGTGAGCGGCGTCTCAGCTCACCTAACACGTTCCCTCCTTTAACCCCCTGAAATCATGGTGTTCAAACTTCTTCATATACTGACCCAGTAGTGTGTGTGTGTGGGTGCGTGCGTACATGCAAGTGTGAGTGTGAGTGTCCAAAATGCACATGTAGTCAGACACAGAAACTATCTGTGTCAACATAAACTGAAATATTAGGTTTTATTTTGATATACTCGAACTTACACACACAAGCCACTTTATTAAGTACACCTGTTCAAATGCTCATTAATGCAAATATCTAAACAGCAAATCACATGGCAGCAACTCAATGCATTTAGGCATGTAGACACGGTCAAGACGACCTGCTAAAGTTCAAATCGAGCATCAGAGTGGGGAAGAAAGTTGATTTAAGTGACTTTAACCATGGCCTGGCTGTTGATGCCAGACAGGCTGGTCTGAGTATTTCAGAAACTGCTGATCCACTAGGATTTTCCCACAGAACCATCTCTAGGGTTTACAGAGAATGGCCAAAAAAAGAGAAAATATTCAGTAAGCAGCAGTTCAAATGCCTTATTGATGTTAGAATTGAGAGGAGATTGGCCAGGCTGCTTTGTGCTGATAAGAAGGCAGCTGTAATTAAAGCAATCCCTTGTTCCAACCCGGACATGCAGAAGAGCATCTCTGAATGCACAGCTAATCAACCTTTGAAGCAGATGGGCTACAGAGCAGCAGAAGAGCACACCAGGTGCCACTCCTATCAGCTAAGAACAGAAAACTAAGGCTATAATTCACTTAGAAGATTGGACAAACGTTATGTGACATTTGGGTGGTAGGGTCAGAATTAAGAATTAAGTATTGTTGCTGACCATGTCCATCGCTTTATGACCACAGTGTACCCATTTTCTGATTGCTGCTTCCAGCAGGATAACACACCATATGACATCATCTGCAGAAACTATGTGATGCTATCATACCATACCATACCATACCATCTTTATTTATAAACATGTCAATATGGACCAAAATCTCTGAAGAGTGTTTCCAGCATCTTGAATCCAGCACACTGAATCGGTGCCACGATGAACTGAAGCAGTTCTAAAGGCAGGAGGGGAGACTGAACCCTGTACTAGCAAGGTGTACCTAATAAAGTGTCCAGTGTATACTTTCTTAATACTGCTACAGAATATTTTAGAAACAAATTTTCTCTACTGCTTTTTTAATAATATATATATATAATATACTATGAAACATTTGTACATAATGATCCATAAAAGGCATCAGTCAACCATCCAGCGCTGGAGCAGATGCTTGATGTATTTAACATCTACCATCTTTTGCCTGGTATTGTCATTCTGTCACTACTGCTATGTACCTCTGCCTATTATTTCTGACTATGTCTGTCTCTCCTGGAAGACGTATTTCACATCTGCTGCTCTTCCCGGGGTGTCCTTGTTTTTTCCAAATAAAGAGCTTTTATAGTCTTTCTCTAAAGGCTAGAGGGTGACATATTTTGGAGCTATATATATATATTTAACATGGCTATCTAAATTGTTTAAAGGCCAGCTTACCTAAAGTGAAAAAAAGCCTATAAATAATTTGTTTCTGTTGCACATGAATTAATCAGCCCGCTAAATTTAGCATCTCAACAGTTAAAACATACGGCAATGATATTAATGTGCAGTCATATTCAGAGGTGGCAAAAGTGCCTGCATTCGTCACTTACGTAGAAGTGCAGATACTTGTGTTGATTCAGCTTACATTAACCTCTGACTATAGTGCCATAAATGATGCATCAGTTGTATATATATATATTTTTTTTAGCTCTTTCATATCTTTGTGAGCGATAAGCCGGTGATGAATACACCAATAGGATTGTCTTTTATGTGCTATTGTTTCCTCCATTTAGGTTTAAATTGGTTAGAGGGTTAAGGGGGTACAGTAATAAAGTAATTGTACTTTGTTAGTTCCCACCTCTTGTTATCTTTTATAATTGAATAATATTTTGAAAAAAATCATTCTGCATAATGATCTAATATACAGGTGGACTTTCTTTCATTTTAAAGTAAATGGAGGGATTGTGTTTGAGTATTTAGACATTTATAGTGTTTTCACTTGGTGTGTTGGGTATGGAAAGTAAAAATCGGTGTAAGTGAAGCACAGTATATCCCTGTGCATCGCTTACCAGCCAGATGCCTTTCATCAGTCTCACAGAAGATCTGATGTAAAACGCAGTCCTTTGTATGAGACTTAAACTTGCTCTTTTTGTGTGGCTGTTTATCTACACACTCGTGTGTGTTCCCATCTCTTCCTCAAAACGTGTGTATGCCGTGTGTATTTAGATTTGTGTCACTTTCCACTCTGTGCAGTGCGGCAGAGAGTGATGCATGGTTTTGCGCCTCCTCCTCGGGCTGCATGTCAAAGTCAGTTTCAGATGAGACGGATGTGACAGTGCAGACTGAAAGAGGAGGGGGAAAAAAAACCAAAACCAAAGAAAGAACATCTCTGCTGGTAATTCAAAAGGCCGTTAGCTAAAAAACACAGCAATAAGAATGGCATCCCGTGAAACAAAAGAACACCTGACGAGTGCTGTGTGTAATTATAGCACGTTTAGGGAGACACTGTTTATAACGGGGGGGATCACAGCACGAGGATGAAAACGGAGGAAGTGAAAAAGCCGAAGAGCATCACTGGGTCGTTGCCCTGGGGTAAAGCTGTGTAGCTGCTGCCAGTTAACTGCAAAGATAGAAACAGGCTTTCTTCATCCGGCAGTGTGCCTGCTGCTGGAGAGGAATCACCAGCTAGTACAGAGGTATAAACTAAAGGCACTTTAAGTGTCATCTAAGTTTATAAAAAGTGGTTTTCAGACTTGTTTTTGACTTCCAAACTTTTCGAAAGGAATTTCTGAATTTTTGAATATGTTGCCGCGCCTTTTCACTTCTTAGTAGAAGGATGGGAGACGGGGATGGGTAGAGGAGACACGGTTCTTTGTGGAAAATCCGACTCCTGATACATGAGAGTGTTGTAGAGACCATTCAGACAACGCCTTGCAGAAATAACAACTAAGCTGACTTTATTGGATGTTGAAGCAACAGACAGGGAGATACCCCAGGGTCAAACTATAGCAGATATGGCAGGATGAAAAAGGAGGGGATGCAAAGGAAGGCGGACAGCGGCAGAAGCACTTTCTACAAACATTTTTATCTCTCTCTCTTGCAGGAGCATTACAGATTGAGAACAGCGAGGAAACGGACCAAGGGAAGTACGAGTGTGTGGCCACCAACTCCCAAGGCGTGCGCTACTCGTCTCCCGCCAACCTATACGTGCGAGGTAGGACCTGAACGCAGAACGCACATGCACATACGCGCATAGGCAAACACACGGATGTCACTATGATGAAGGTGCCCTAGGTATTATTAATACAACTACCTCTTCTGTATTACTGTGCTCTTTAACAAGTATTACTAACCCATCCATTGTCTACAATATATGTTGACTCTGTTGTTTGGTATTTCTCACAACCACCTTTAACAAGTCCACCTTAAACCTTGGTGCGAGCTCTGACAGTAGAATCAAAGCGAGGATAAAAGTGGGGACCACACCTTGGTTTAACTGCATGGAAGCATCACTGATCTGTCTGCTAAAGTGGTTTCTGTACTAGAGGCAGATGAATTGGTTGACGATTTGAATGAAATTGGGAGTAACAGTTAAGATGTCATTTTGGCTTTACAGTGTTTACATTAATGGGATCATTGTGCCCCCCCCCCCCCCCAGCCCACATGTTTAAAGCTGTGGGTGCTGTTGTAACACTGGCTTATGGCTCAAAGACCACAATCAATGTTCAGAATTACAAGTTCTACTTTCTATTTTACGTGGGATAACAGAGAAGTGTGTATGCAGTTTGAATGCAGGGTGTGCGAGTGAGTGAGTGCCTGCGTGCGCACGTGTGTGTGTGCGTGCGTGCGTGTGTGGTGCAGTGAAGTGAGTGGCTTTGCGCTGGCCGTTTTTATTCTCTCTGTGTTTCCCCGTTCTCTCTCTCCCCTCTCACGTCATTGTGTTCTGCATCAACCCCCTTCCATCCCTCAGAGCTTCGAGAAGGTTGGTGCGCTCTTTCTTTTCTTTTGTTACTCCTTTGTTTCAGAAAGCTTCACTTATTGAAACAGAGGGAAACAAAAAAGGAAAAAAAAAAAAACAACAACAACAACAACAAAAAAACAAGAACAGTTAAAGGACAGCGGAGTAGATTTGAAGTGAAATGATTCAAACCTGTATCCAAAAATGATGAGAGTAAAGCTGCTGCGACGATGAAGTGGTCTGCCTACGCAGCAGAGTGCATTGACTGCATTGTGAGGCCTTGTGTGCAGAACCCTTGGTATTGCCTTCACTCCCCGATCAATGTTTTCTGCATGGTATGATCTTGTTGTCATGGAGACCCAAGAATTGGAAGATTAAAAAGAGGCACTGTTTGCATGGAAGGAGTGAGAGAGAAAGAGAAAGGAGCACCGCTTGCATGTTTGTTGACTGACGGACTGACACGCGAGCATGGCACAGTGTGCTATCACGCTTATTGATATGCTCAGATTGTGATCCGATTGAACTTGCTGTCTTGTCATGTCTTGCTATTCTTTTTTTCCCCCCCTTTTGTACCATCTTGTTTACCAGTTTGTCCCTATTCCCATGTCATCACATCTGCTCCAGTGCTGCACTTGTTGAGTGGAAGCCTTGCACTTGCTTGTGTATGCCCCTTTGTTCTGCAGTTTCACATTTGGTTTGTCAGAGGAGAATCACTTACTGGCACAAATTCACGCACTGAAGCACTGAATCACTACACTACAGTTCAAAATACATGCGTTATGATTCAGCATCATTGACTGGACATAAAAGATGGACATATCCACCGTGACCGGCCATTGGTTTTTGGACTCCCCGCTTTCAAACTGAGACCGTGCTGAGCTGTCTTCTAACGCTAGCGCAAGCTTGGTTATCCATAAACTGCATGGGTGCATCCCACAGACACAGATACCTGCTGTTTACTACTAAGCAGTCCTGGATTTATATGTATTGCAGGTGTGTGAAAATAAACTCTCCTCAGCTTTCGGAGAGGAGCATCCTGAAGCATTTTGGAGAACCTCTGAGGCATTTTGAGGCCATTTGGGGCACGTAACAGTCTCCTGAACAGGGGCACAGTTCCTTCCTTATACTGTGCCGTTGCCTGTGTATAATAATCAGTTAGGACATGTATAAAAGGAGAATATAAAGTAACACATTAATGATTTCCTGCCTTTATTTTATCGTGACTTTGGTTTTCTAACATTATATCCAACACGAATATGATCTGATTGCAAAAAAGTTGCCAGTTTCATTGTCACTGAAGTGCTTTAGTTCTCAAGTTCTGGAGGTAAGTGGTTCATACATTTGCTTATCCGCAGGATCAATTTTAAATTGTCATTTAAATTATTGCGATCACCGATGTCGGATTGTCCGGTGCCAAAGCCATTCCAATAGCCCGCCACTGGTTGGTTCAAGCAGAAAACCACCAATCTCGCGTCACCTCACAAAGCACACTACTACGCCGGAGCACGTGGCCAAATCTTTCAGTACAACAACCCCCCCCCCCCACTCTGCGCACTCCTTCAGCATGATGGGCTGATTGCTGGTGGGGATTTCCCATTCATAAAGGTTGCTGCGAGGTGCGTTGTACACGGTGATGTGCAAGCGGGATTTTTCACTCTTGTCTACGAAGGTTTAGGCGCGCTGTGACATCCAGGACTGGCTGAGCAATATACAAATAAAATATTAGAATTTCAGTCTCAAACCGGCACACAGATAATTGCATTTATCGTTTCCAGAAGGCAAAACATGGCTAACACATTCAAGCTCAGTGACACAGATCAACTGAGGTGAAGCCTAGGAGACAGCTAGCCACACCTGTCAGGACCTGCGGTTTTTGGCACTTCTGTGGCTTTTTTAACACCCAGAGTTGCTGCATGTGTTACATACTTAATCACAAGATGATCTAAATATGATGCCTTGTTATAGAATACTTAAACGAGCAGCACCTCAACCAAGTACAACTGATTTGTATGCATTAATGTATATGCATTCGCAGTAATTATCGAATGACATTATTTGTTATATTAACTGCTTTTCCCAAGCAGAGGAATTATTTAATTGTTGATAAAATAAATAACATTTACAAAATTTTTGAAAATAAGCAGCAAAACTGACTACCTCTCACTTTACTGCACTGCCACGGTCAGTTCTAGCGGTGCCTTTATGTTTGACTTTTTTAGGGGGGGGGGTTGCTGTTGTTGCTGCTGCATTGCAACTTTTAAATAAGCCGAATCGTTTTTCAACCTGTGCACATCATAAAGATTCATACTAATGCTGCACAGTCTTTATAGGTAACCTGTAAAAGTTTACAATATACATCACTGTATTATGTAAAATCTGCCAACTTTAATAAACTGTCTGAGCTGCGTCTTACCTCGCTTGACTGTTTCTATCCCCACCAAACACTGTGATACGTCTGTATTGACTGACATTTGAAATTAATTATATCCATTCTCACTTTTAGATATTGAGAGGGATATTAATGATTCTCTCTTATTACAGTGGTTAATGAAAGCTGTGTCCTTGAGACAGACAAGATGGTGCTGAGTAAATGTCAGCCATATAGCGATGCTGAGATTCGGCGGTAATCCTTATAGCTGTGCCAAGGTCTCCCCAGCCTGTAGCCTCCAGACTCCCTGCAGAGGACAGGACTAATGATAGCTCCACTAATAAAGACTGAAGCTCCTGGCTCTTGCAAACTGTATAGAAAATGGTGGGGAATCACGCGTCCTGGCTCGATTAACTTTAAGCTAGAGGCTCTGTGAGCATGAAAAGGATTATCCCTTGTTATGAGCTCACTTTATTGTAAAGTGCTCACCTTTGTCTCTGCGGTGGAGTCTTCAGTCTTTGTCTGTGTTCGCGGCTGATATTTTTAGAACTACTCCACTGCTGATGTAGGAGATTAGCGAACAATCATCTCGAGTCTTTACTTTCATCCCAAATTTGCTCGTAATATCAAATTCGTCCATATGCTTACACTGACATCTCTTTTATATTTATTTATCCTTGCTGTGTTGACAGATAAATACCCGAGTAAATTAAATGGACGTTTTTTTTGTCACGCCGCATTGCACCTGCTTTGTCTTGTGCATGGAGCTGTCATGGGTGCCGTCTGTGTGTGTCTCTCTCCAGCATGCTCAGATGAGGAGATGCCTGCCCAATCATGTCTGTTTTCTAACAGATCTACCTGTTTTTGTCTCTTTGTCTCTTTCTTGTCTTTAACTTCTGTATCCAATTCTGGGTATCTTTTGAGTTTTTATTCGTTTACTTATTTACCAGGTTGCTTTGAACTTTATCTGTTATTCGTGAACTCACCACAGCTATTTATTTTTGATTTGTTGAAATCATGCAAAAAATGTTAACTTCTATCCAATTGTCTCTAGATTCTTTGAGTAGGGGGGATGTGGCCCACGAAGATTCCAAGTAATGATGTTGCTCATTAAGGAGTGGAGGTTATGCAGCAAATTTACCAGTATTTATGTATTCATTTAAGTATTTAATTTTACATTTTCTTTCATATAACACTGGAATTATTGCTGGATTTGCAAGTAATCAAAAAAAAAAAAAGGAAAATAAAGTCGACTCTTGTTGTTTTGCTACCGTAGGGTTATCTTTAATCTTTCATTTGTAAGCTTTTTTAAATTGTCTATTTTTAGGGCTTATGTTGTCTACACAGGCCTGATTTTATTACACATATACGCTTTCTAGTTGTGAGTTTAGTTTCAACAATGTTTCTACTCTTTGTCTGCCTTCCCTTTCATTCTCTCCTTTCATCCAGAGATTTGTTTGTCCGTTACTCTTTTTGTCTCTTTCTGTTTCCTGTGTTGTGACCCTCGGGTATCCTCTACTTCTCTGTACTTTCAACATCCGCTCTCTTCTAGCCTTTTTTTTTTTTCTCTCTCTCTGACTCTCTCTCTCTCTCGCTCTCTTCTCTTACTTTTGAAGCACCTACTTTCTGAATGGGCCTGACTCTGGTATATAGCCGTGTTTTAAAATAGATCCATGTGTTTTCTTCTTCCTCGCTCCTCTTTTCTTCCCCCTTTTCCCTCCTTCCCCACAAACCCTCTTCTAATCCTCTCTTCCCTGTCTTTTCCCCTCCTTTCCCATCCCCCCTTTTTCTCTTCTCCTTCTTCTTCTTCTGCATTCTGTCTGCACCCTGATGTGTAGGAGCGACAGACACATGTACATAAGTTTATTAACTTATAAACATGCACATACTACCTCACATATCTCTCTTTTTGCTCGCACTCGTTCTTTCCCGTTCTGCCTCGTTCTCTCATGCTGTCTTGGTGTTCTTTACTTATTGTGTCCAATGATCACTTTGTAAATGCCACAACACCTTTTTAGAACCCTTGATCCACTCCTGTCCACATTTCCAATTCATTTGACTACACGCTGTATCAGTTTTGAATCCTATGTATTGTACAGTATCTTGTTGTACAATGTGGCTGTCCTTTGCTACATTGCGTTTCATTGTCTGGAAGAGAAGCAGAGCTGCCTCTCTCTCTCTATCGCTCTTTCTTTCTTTCTGTCTTACTTTAACTTTTCTATCCTTCGATCTGTCTCTCCCATGTCTCTGCTCTTGTCTCGCTTCTCTCTGTCCCCCTCTCAGTCTTCAGTTCTTCGTTCTCTTCTTTGTGTTTCTCCACCATTTTATCCCTCTTGAGTCGCCCAGGCATGCAGGTGACCTATGAGTTCAGTCTCTCGATGCATCTCTCCCTAATGTGTAGTCAACCGAGCTCTGACAGATGCAGTATTGGATATAACTTGCCACTTTGCTTGTTCTTCTCATGGGGACACAAATAGCAGGCAGGGCCTATTGATTGGCCCCCATGATGCATATACTCTCTCTAAAAGGAGCCCATCTACTGCACAAGCACCTCAAGGCACGGCAATCTGAATGAAGTAAAGTTTTCTTCATAAGTTCCTGCTAAAGTTTAGCCTGCTTAGTCACTGCTTTGAGGTGGCATCATTTTAGTAAAACTACGATGCAATCTCAAAGTCTTCGTTTTCTGCATAAATTGATAAACCATATAAAAAAAAAAAACAATTGTTTTTTTTTACAAAAGAGAAACTGACTATAGGTGTCATGTCCTGGATGAAATGATACTCAAGAGTTTGTCACTTTATTATTTTGAGAAGGCAGCTCACTCTGAACGGTTGAGCTCAGCACAAGATTTGTGTCTTTTTGTTGGATTCATCAGTGCCATAAAGTAATTGGGACTAAACTTGAAATATCCCTATGTAATTTTCTGTAAAAACCCTGAAGTTCATTCTCCCCCTTCCTGTTACCTCTCCTCTCTTTCTCTCTCTTTCTCTTTCTTTTTTATCTTTCTTGCCCTCTCTTTCTCTCTCAATCTCTATCTTGCTCTCTGCCTCGCTCTCTCCTTCTCATTCTCTCCCCCTTGCTCCCTTACCCCCCCTCCTTCTTTCTCTCCACCTTTCTCCTTCTCACTCCCTTCCCCACTTTTCTCCTTCCCTTTCCTTAACACCTTAACCCCACCCCCCTCCCACTTCCTTCCCCCGACTCTCCTCCTTTCCCAGTGCGCCGTGTGCCCCCTCGGTTCTCCATCCTCCCTTCCAACCATGAAATCATGCCAGGCGGGAGCGTCAACATCACCTGCGTGGCCGTGGGTTCACCCATGCCCTACGTCAAATGGATGCTGGGCAACGAGGACCTGACCCCCGAGGATGAAATGCCAATTGGACGGAACGTGCTGGAGCTCAATGGTGTCCGAGAGTCTGCCAACTACACCTGTGTGGCAATGAGTAGCCTGGGTATCATTGAGGCCACCGCTCAGGTCTTAGTGAAGAGTAAGGGCCCCAGAAATCTTTAGACGCCATAGATTATTTTAAATTTTAGGCTTAGCAAGTAGAAAAGTGCAGCTATAGGTCTCCATGTCTTTTCAAATGTGCACTTAGCAGGCTTCAGGCATCCCCTGTCAGTGAATGTGCAGTAATTTAAACAGCATAGTATAGCATCCTTAAATTATTAATTAGAGTATTTTAGATTAAACCTTGCTGTCACTGCACACTGCAAGCACCAGTAAAAAATGCAGTTTAGCATATAACCAGATAGTCGTTAAATCGAATGTACTTTAAACAAAACAATATGTAGACTATAAAAGAATGCCTTATTACTGTTAAATAAATATAACATGTAATTTAAGCACAGAGACCAACTGAGTATTTTATTTTTTAAAAAAGTATAAATCTGTATAAATCTACTGACACTTTAATCCCCAGCTTTACCAAAGCCTCCCGGCACCCCCATCGTCACAGAGACCACGGCCACCAGTGTGACCATCACATGGGACTCTGGCAACCCCGACCCCGTCTCCTACTACATCATTCAGTATCGAGCCAAAGGGCCGGACAGCAAGTATGAGACAGTGGACAGCATCACCACCACCCGCTACAGCATCGGGGGACTCTACCCCAACACCGAGTATGAAATACGAGTTTCCGCCTTTAATAGCATTGGCCAGGGGCCCCCGTCTGCTCGTGTGGAGGCTCGCACAGGAGAGCAAGCCCCCGCCAGCCCGCCGCGAAACGTCCAAGCTCACATTATCTCTGAGAACACTGTGATGGTCCGCTGGGAGGAACCGGAAGAACCCAACGGACAGGTGAGATGAGGACTGGAACAGCTCTGTTTGATCTGTTAGCAGTAGAAGGAAACACACGTTTTTACATTTTCTTTTATCTGCTGGCACGCTTCCCCAGCTGTCAAGCAGAAATATGTTCTCGAAAAGGTGGTGCCTTCATCAAGACCCCAGGCACCCAACAGAAAAAATCCCTCTTTTTTGTGCTTTGTGTACTGTAACACAAAGAGATAGATAGATAGATAGATAGATAGATAGATAGATAGATAGATAGATAG
>JAVDPK010000336.1:89196-106453 GCA_034780415.1 Cichlasoma orientale
AGATAGATAGATAGATAGATAGATAGATAGATAGATAGATAGATAGATAGATAGATAGATAGATAGATAGATCTTTTGCAGGAATTGTGCAGAGATTTCTGTAACTCCCTCGCTATTCTCCTCTCTCTCGCACTCTAAAGAAGGAAAGGGTAATTGGACAGTCCTCTCTAAGTAGAGAGCACTCCCTCCTGGGGTCTGTTTCCTTTTTCAAGCATACCAACCTGTACAGTAGGTCCTTAAACATACAAGACTGAACTGAGTGCACGTAGGGATTATAGATATTAAAGAGTAATAAAAGGAGAGCTATACTCTAAACTACCCATAAACTAATCCCACAGAAGAAGGTATCTTGATCACATCTTAGATGCTGCAATCTGATGACATCCACAGTTTTATTTATTTTATTGAAGCTGTATTGCTTTATCAGGACCAAATGTAAAACAGCACCTTATCACAGTGACCTCTAGGAAACAATCTGTCGGGCCGTCTGGCCTGAAGTCCAATAATGATTCAGACATGATGACCTTGGCTGCCATAAATTCTTGTTGTGCTAAAAGATGGTATTATGGATTACCGTGGTTGTAGGACAGTGGGATTAGGTGAAAGTCACGTAATGCATCCCAGTTCCCGATGACCTTAAAATCCAGTCCCAATGAAAACAGACTCAGCTGCACTTTTCACTGGGTGGCTTTTCTTTTCCTCTGATTCTTTGTAGGTGAAAGGCTATCGGGTGTACTACACCATGGACCCGTCCCAGCCTATAAGTGACTGGCTGAAGCATAACGTCCAGGACAGCCTAATCACTACCATTCAGAGCCTCAAAACCTCAGAGACCTACACCATCCAGGTGCTTGCCTTTACCTCTGTTGGGGACGGACCCTTCTCAGACCCCGTCCACGTCAAAGTCCTGCGTGGAGGTTAGTGCGCGAGCGTGCATCAACATAATCATCGGCGATGTTCGTGAAAGAGAATAAATTTAGCCTGCATGCCATCGCATAGATAACAGCTAAGTAGTCATTTGCATTTACTTATGTGTGGGTGAGTAATGGTTATTTTTCAGCTGAGCACGTGCAGCACAGCACAAATGAGCAATTGAGTATGTGCAAGTATACAAACTGCTTAGTAGCTTATTCAAGCGGCTTATGTAAAGTTTGAGTAGCGAGCCAGTGTGAAAGTTTGACCTGTCAGAACATATGACTTCTTCAAAGTGAATAAATTCTACCAGCCGGGACAGAAGTGTGGAGATTTACGTGAAGGAAACAGGGATTAACAACGAGAAATATCCCTCATGCCCCGGTGCTGATTGTGTCACCGTGACAGCTGCTGAGAAGCTGCTAGGTTTATATGATGGGAGGTGAAAAGAGATGACAAATTAAAAAAAAACGGTATTACTGGTTTAAAATTCAGCTCGAACTGCTGCTACACTGTTAGTCTGTAATAATGTCTGACACGTAAAGAAATCAGCGTATGATTTATATGAATATGAATGCATTTATAGCAAGATGTTTGCGGGTTACTACTGCAGTGATTAGTAATTTTAGGTTAGGTTCAAATGGATTTTTCTCTTAAGTATTTCTAGCTCAATTAGCAATAATAATAATGAAAATATTAGTGATAACTCTACTTTAAAATTTTTAGACAGCATTCTGTGAGGGTGTCACTTCCATTTCCTGTTCTTATCTTAATGAAAAACAATTTAAGTACAACTTAGTACACTTAGTAAAAATGAATATTGGGGGGGAAAAGGCCTTCTTATAAAAGCGAACTTAAAGAAATAATTTAAAAGATTAAATTTTGTATGCTTATCCCTGACGGGGAGGAAACCGCCGGGATATTTTTTTTAGATGGTAAATTATCTTTATTAATAGTACAGAGCTAAAGAATGGTGGGGAAAGACAGCAGAGGCTTTGTATTGGTGTATGTATGAATATAGATAAAGCCAAGGCTTTTGACTGAGTGTGTTTTGTCCTGTTCCCTTCAGTCCCAGGCCAGCCAGGCAAGTTTAAAGTGGGTAAAGTGACAGACACGAGCATTGAGCTGACCTGGGAACCTGCCTACAACAAAGAGAAAATTGTCAACTACGAGCTGCTCTACAAACCTGTCAAGTTTGGCAGCTTGGTAAGACCTCTTAGTCTTTTTTTAAATAAATCCATCTGCTGAGTGGATTTCTTATCAAGACAAAGGCATAAAGGGGAGATAAAAGAAGATTTTTAAAAGATTAACCCCAAAGTCCTGCACCGCTGTGTCTCGTGGTGACAGTCTCAGCCAGCTTCTCTTCTCCAGCTCTTCTCTGATGTTCTGTTTTTGACTCCTCTTATCCCCCCCCCCCCCCTCTCGTCACCTCACCTCTCTGCCCTCTGCTCCTCTCTCTTCTCTCTCGCAGGAGAAGCTGACCTTCGGGCCGAGGAATTCTTACACTGTGGAGGGTCTCAAAGCGAACACCGACTACTCCTTCTCCCTGGCTGCCATCTCAAACAAAGGCATCGGAGCTTTCACTAATGAACTGGTGCAGAAGACGTCGCAAGCCAGTACGTCTCAGTTCAGCTGGATTCACGTAGCGTTCCTGCACACACCAGTGCAGATCCCACAAGTTTGAATTGCATTGTGTTTTTCTTTTTTCTTAAATTAATTGTGCAGAGAACGTATTGGAAATATTTTGTCCTCTAAACGCTCTTACACACAGCTCGCAGCGGTGCATTGTGCTCAGCTCCTGGCCTGGTAAAACCTGGAAACCATCTCTGCATCTCTTCATGTGTCTCGTTTATCAACCCATACGTCCAGCCCCACCCCCACCCCCCTCCTCCAACCCATCCATCTACGTTTGACTGTGCCTTTCTCCCTCCGCTCAGTCTCGCTTTTTCTCGCACAGCCAAAACATCATGACAGATGGAGATGGAGCACCGATTAATGTTTCACTCTTCCTTTCCTTTGCCCTCTTTTCACTCTTTCCACTCTATCAGTGTCTGATGTCTTTGAAAGGGTGCAACTGTCTGCCACTTATTGGCTTGCAGCCAGTGGTCAGGAGCATTAAAGGATGGCAGGTAGCCTGCTATGTTGACAGGTAAGTGCTGGCCAGTCTGTATTTTATCCATTCGGAGTTTGGATTCTCTCCCTTGTCTCCTTTTCTCTGTTTTTTTTTTTTTTTTTGGTCTGCACAATCGCTCATAGCCAATAAGAGTTAAATGAGTTCCACCATTTTGCTCTGACACCAAGTTATTTCATATCTGCTCTCAAGAAGGGATAACAGAGAAAATGGTACAAGGAAAAGAATTTATAAAGTAGATGTGAAAAAGTCCAGCAGTTCATGGCACCGTGTTCCTTAAGTGGTAAGTATTTTCAATCACTCATCAGACAAGAAGTGAGTTTAAAGTGTGCTTTTAGTGCCTCTCTTTTTCTCTCTTTAGCCCCAAGAAGAAGGAGCAACCAAGGTTGTGTACCAGAGGATGTCGGAAGGGTTCGGGGGGGGGGGGGTGGTTGGAGGGGCTATTCGGAAAAAGGAAGGTGCTAGATAAGCAGACTATTTCATGCAGCAGAATTCATTTCCCAGGGAGGTTATGTGCGCTTTGTTATCGCCAAGCTTTGGTGCACATCTAGATTGTCCCCCGAGGCCAACAGAACAGTGGCTGTATAGCTGAGTGGATAGATACTTGAACCTGTCAGCTATGACTATTACACTCCCACACACACACAAGCTATATACTCCCTGAGCCCAAACACAAGCCTGGACCTCGGACATACCCACCTTTGTGTTTGTGTGTGTGTGCGTGTGTGTGTGTTACTTAAATGACATTATATTGGGTGAGCTATATCTGCGGTTCAGAAATCTGTTGTATCTTTTTTTTTTTGTGTGTGATTTTCAGTGTTTCTGTTTGTTACAGTAAATATCCAAACCTCTTTCTGGTTCACTTCTTATCTGCAATTCATCATTCTAGCTTGACTTTCAATATCCTGTCTTAGTGCCTTTTTTTTCTGCAGGGTCTCAGATTTATTTTGTTTTGTTTTTTTGTTGTTGTTTTGTTTTGTTTGTTTTTTATATACCTGCCTCCTAAATCCTTTCAACACTGTGTGAGATCTGGTTTAGTTTGTTTTATCTTCCTGCTGTGGCGTACAAGACCCTCGTCTAGTCAGGCACAGTGAAGTCTCACACCACTCTGTTGTCCTGAGCACTCGAGGATTACGCCGCTGTAAGGCCGGTGATGTGAAATGTATACATTTGTCTGTGCAGCGAGCTGTGCGTCCCCCATTTTTGAAAGATAACATTTGATCTGTCTTTCATTCATAAATCTCAAGCCTTTTATGCCACCAGCTATAGCCAGAGGATAAGATATAATCACTGACTGCTGGATGCACATTCTCCTTGGGTATAATTAAGTTGTCCACTTAGGGTCGATACTCTTGTCTCTGGTTTATTTCATTAGGCTCTTAGCCTAACATTATGCTCTTACATTATGTGGTTGCCCCCCTTCTACTTTTCTTTTTTTTTTTTTTTGCCCCAATCGCGTTTGTCCCAGTGTTATCGCTTTCAGTTCAGTTTACCTTAGTTTTTCATTGTTTCCTTTTTTATCCTTATCTCCTGTCCTTTTTGCTTGGATTTCCCCCCTTCTCTTGCTTTTTCAAATCCTGTTCTCTCGGGTCTCTCCTCAACTCTTTGCCAATTGCCCTCCTTGCCCCCCTTTTCCAATCAGAGCCCTCAGCTCCACCAGAGGGTTTGTCCTGCGAGAGTGCCAGCTCCACCTCGCTGAGAGTAAGTTGGAGGCCGCCTCCAATGGAAGGCCAGAATGGCGAATTGGCAGGTTATACGCTGAGATACCAGAGAGTTTCTGGGGCAGGAGGTGGAGGTCAGGGTCTGGAGGTGAAAGACCGTCCTATCCCGGCCCAGCAGGGGCAGACAGTGGTAGAGGGGCTGGAGAAATGGAGTTGGTACAACATCACTATTGCAGCCTCCACCACAGAGGGGATTGGACCCAGCAGCCCCGCTGTGCTTTGCAGAACAGATGAGGATGGTAAGAGCGAGAGCCATAGATCAGACCTAAACGCTATTGACTGCTAAGTTGATTATTTACTGGCTAGACGGTTGGTCACTTAATTAATTCCGCACGTGTGCTCAGTTCCCGGTGCAGCCCCTCGTCAGGTAGATGTCCAGCCGCTGAACTCCTCGGCTCTCCGAGTCACGTGGCGCTCAGTGTTGCCACGGTTACGGCAAGGCCAGATCCGTGGTTACCAGGTGCATTTCAGCCAGGCAGAGAGCAGTGATTCACGCAACCTACCCCGGATCAAAGACCTCTTATTGGACGAGTCTCAGGTGACACCATAGCTAAATATATAAATGATTAAATGATGTTCATTTATTATATCCATAGACATCCTCCCTTGCCTCCTTCACTCCTTTGATTCATTCCTTTTCTCATCTGTCTCGGCTGCCTGTGGGGCGTGTCTTGTCTGTGGGATAAGATGGAAGAGGATGACGCAACTCAATATGTGAGTGCAGACTCGTCCTCATTATAAATGAACCAATTATTAATACATACAGGACAATGCTACTGATAGACCGCAGATTTAATTATTCACTGTTATTCAAGGTTTTTTTGCTGATGCACAGTTCATTCAAAAAAAAAAAAGGAATAAATAAATAAAGTGTTTTTTTTTTCTCTTCTAAGATTGAAAGGACTGAGTTTGCAGTACTTGACGGTGGTATTTTGTGTTTTCTCCCACAGGAGCTGATTTTGGGTGATCTGAAAGCAGAGACTTTGTACTCTGTCTCTGTGGCAGCGTACACCACTAAAGGGGATGGAGCACACAGCAAAGCCAAGCTGGTGCAGACCCCGGGGATTGGTAAGCATATGTCAAGTATACATTTCAGTGCCCTAGATTTAGTAGCATACTCAAGAATTGATCTTACAGTAAGCTGTACCAGGAGATGGCAATAAATAAGCAGACAAATCAATTCTAATTCTTCTGTATTTACGTGATATATGTTTATCTGTATTCATTTTATTTTTCTGCTGCCTACACTGTTGTTTGCAGTGCCCGGCCCCCCATCCCTTTGGGTGCGTCCAGGATCAGGTCCGTCAGTAGTGGTGCGGTGGGCTCCGCCGCTGGAATGCTCTGATAGCCGGGGGGGCCCGGTGGAAATCCAGGGCTACCGCCTACAGTTTGGCCTGAAGAATAGCTCCTTAGACACCGCGGTGAATTTCACAAATCGTGAGAGAAACTTCACTGTGAGAAACCTCTCCCCAGGCTCCTCCTACGTCTTTGTGCTCTCCGCAAAGAGCCGAGCAGGCTATGGGGATCTGGTCCAGCAGGAAATAACAGTTCCCATGTTTCCTCCCGTGGGATACCCCAAAATATCTGACTTTGTTAATGCCACTTGCTGCTCTCTGCAGTTGTCCTGGCTGCCCCCTACCCCAGAGGAGAGCAGTGGTGTGATCACAGAGTACACTATAGCTTACAAAGAGGCTGCGCACACCCAACCCTCTGCTGATCCCGGCCCCTCCGCTTTACCAGCCCCCTCTGCTCCTCCATGGCTGATCACACTTCCAGCAAGTGAGTCCAGCTACACCATCCTGGGCCTCAATCACAGCAAAGCCTACGAGGTGCAGCTCAGAGCCCACAACAAGGCAGGGCCGGGCCCCTTCAGCCCACCTCTGGTGTGTCTCACCCTGGCCTTGGAAACAGGTAGGGCAGGCCTCAGCTTCTAAGCACTGGTGCAACTTCACATCTCCCCTTTCTGTGGATTTCACTCCGAAACACTAAACTTAATGAAGTCTGGGTCAGTTCTTACAGGTCTGCCTCTCACCAGTGCACCTCAGAGAGGATGAGAACTGCAAAGTGCGGGACACAACTACTCTCCCCAATCTCCTCCACTCACTCACTTATACCTTCATCACCTACCCTTCACCACCAGTGGAAGCAGGCTGAATGTTAATGGATGTTTGCTTCAAGAGCACTGCTTATCACAAACCCTCAGGTAAAAGTCAATACGGGGCTCGGATATACAGTATCTAATAGAGAAGGTAAGTGTTCAGTCTGATTTGAAGCGAAAACTGGCGTCTGGTGCTGTATCTGCAGGTAAGCTTTTTTTTATCTGATAGACCTTCACTGCCACCTCTTCCAAAGCCTTTGCTGAAGTCTGAGTCTAACAAACACAACTGTACACTCTAACAACGTGGCATGTCACATTCCTGCAGCCAGTCTGTCTGATACTTGTACTTATTACTCTTGCCACCCACTCTCCTCATCACCTGCCCATCCTCCAAACCATCATGTCTTTTCCCCCCTCAGTAACTGACCGGACTTTTTTTCCAGTTTTACAGGTTCGCACGGGAAAAGCAGAGGACGCTGCGATTTAAATGAAATGCTTCATCATGAGTGACTCTCTCCCTTTTGTTTGTTCGCTTCCCAGATGTGCCGAGGAATTTTTCAGTCAATCTGGCCACTAAGACCAGTGTTCTTCTGACCTGGGAGTTTCCAGAGACCAGCAACCCCTATCGCTTTACTGTATGTCCGAGTACACGTGCGGCGCCTCATCTGTCATTAGTTGACGTAACACGTAAAACTGCAATATATTATAACATCTGTGGGGTGTTTATGATTATAATACTTGGATTTATTCAGGTTGAGTCAAGTTTGTGGAAATTATATGGTGCATTTTAAAATAACAAGAGTTAACCAAAGGGCAGCACATTGTAGGTTAGACAGCGTCTCAAACACATTTATAAAAAAATGCAGGACAGGAAACAGGATATGAACTATTTAAATAAAGCGTGAAATACTGATAAGTAGCACAGAGCTAATAAAAATGTATAAAATAAATATGTAAATGGAGCAAACATGGAATAACAAAAAGTAAAACGGGCCATAATAAAAATAAATAAAAAGCAATAATAATTCAATAAAAAGCTAAAAATTCCAACACATAGGAGCTGGTGACTCATTTTTTTATATTTTTAGCATGCATGATGCCAACACAAATACTACGCCTACAGATCTATCCACAGGCATCCATGTGTATGTGTGTGAAATTTCTCTGGACTATGAAAGATTAAATTAAATTGAACATACAAAAAAATCCATCTACCAGCACTTCAAACTTCACTGATTATCTTATTTATTTAATCCAGGAAAGAGGTTTACTGGGATTATATCTCTTGCTTATTCCTGACTGGTCTGAGTAACTTCTTCTAGTTTATACTAGTCCTGGCTAAGAATAGTTTGGCACACATTCCCCCAGTAAAACAGCAATTTGTCATTTTTATATATATTTTTTATGGATTAAACAAAGGAGCTGCATCTTATTCATTTGCATGCTTCAGATGTATTTTTGTCACATGACAGGTTGTTTCTTTTTATCTAGTTTGATGCCTTGTGGCTGTAGCAAAGTCCTTATTGTGTCTCTAGCTATGGCTTTTTATTTACATTATGCTACAGTCACACTGGGGAAAAGTGATTTCTAGACCTCAGTACAACCAAAATGATTGTGACAGTGTGCAGTCAACGTGCATTTGAAATGGTTGCATTGAAAACGGGGTCCAGGTCAGCTGCAATCTTCAAAGCGGCTTTGGTCCGTCAAGACGACAGTCTGTTATCGCTCTGCAGACATCTCAAATCTGACAAAGAAATTCATATCAAACAGTATTTTGAATAACAATCTTTAAATTACTATGGGATATAATCAGCACACAATATATAAACAAGAAGCACTCCAGGAGCACAAACTGGCAGCTCACTCTCTGTGCAGTATTTACTTTTAAGGGAATAGTATTGTAATTTATATATATTTATTTATCTTTCTTTGTTCTTTTTAAACATACTTTTGTAGTGCAGTAAAAATCAAATAAGGGTAGAGTGACAGATGTTTACTTTGATTACACAAACATGTAGGTGTGGATAACAGGCACTGATTTGTAAATTCTCATTCTCTTAGTGATGCTTTCTTTAAAGATGTAATACATTTTGGGGTCAACTTGAAAGAAAGGCAGATTTGAAGTGTAAAAGTGAGGTCAGAGGTCAAATTTGGATTCAAACTATGTGATATTCAGAATCCCCATACACCAGCATCATTTCCTAAATGTTGCCAATACAAAGAAAGGCAGCAGAATTTTAAGCAGTTTTAAAGATAAAATATATTTTATGAATGTTTGACCTTATTTGACCTGAAAGAAGAGGTCAGAAGTCCAAGTTAATGTGCTATTTAGAATCCCCATATATCATTCCCTATATGCCTATATGTTGTAAATACAATGGCAGTAAAAACATTAAATAGCTCCATATAGCAGTATTATCACTTTGACCTTCAGCTTAATCTATTGACCTAGAAGGAGAGGTCAGAGGTCAAATGTGACATGATCTTTTTAAAAACCTTTACATATGGTTATAAAGCTTCTGTCAATTTTCTACACTAAATCATTAAATTGACTGTGAAGCCCTCGGTGGATGTAATGCAAATTTTAATGGATAGTTAACATGACCCCTCTCTGCACCCCTACAAAGTTTTTATCAGAATTCAAACAAAACTTTTTGAGCTATTTGAGCAGACAGAATGATGACACGCACGCACGCAAACGCTACCAAAAACATAGCCTCCTTGGCGGAGGTCATAAGCTTCACTGACCCTTTCCCACCCTTCAGGTTGAGTATAACCGTCAGAAGATGGAGGTGGACGCTCGCTTGAGAAAGGCAGTCATCCCAAATCTTCAGCCTGATACAGTCTACGACTTTAAAATCACTGCTCCTGAGGGGAACATGGGAGGCCTTCGCCATCGCATTACCGCTAAGACATCCCCACCAATCACCATCCGCCGCCCTGAGATTGACCACGCTCGTGACACTGAGACCACTGTCACGATAATCTTGCCATCACTGGAAACTCGCACTCCTGTCAAGTAAGATTGAAAGAATGAGTTCTAGATGCTCTTACAGTCCTTGAAATTGTTGTCATGGCATATAAGCATGACAGTCATCTGACTTGCTGTGTTCAAGTATGGTGATTACAGTCTGTAAGGGGGGGGGGGGGCATGATGGTAACAGTACATGACTGACAAGACGCTGAAGATATATTCTAGAGTGCAACATGTAAAGTGAAGATAGTTTGAACCAGCTTGCTGTTGTGTGACTGCAGCTGTTGTTACATTGTTTGTCCTCTTGTCTCACAGGAATGTTTATGTTGTCGTGGTTCCGCTGCGACGAGCCCGCGGCGTCATCAGACACCTCAAGAGTCCAGATGAAATGGACCTAGAGGAGGTGAGAACCACAACAATAACAGCACCCACTGATGTCTGAGCCTGCAAGGAGGAAAAGACCTATAAACACACACAATCCTATCTCTGAGAACTGCTGGCAAAGCGTAGCCTTTTTAATTCAATATCAGTGTTTAAACATTAGTCACAGATATTGGAACGGCTCATTTTTCTCGTCTGTGTTTTCTCTCTCGCTCTCTCTGTTTCTTTCTTAGCTGTTAAAAGACATCAGTCAAAGGCAGAAGGATTCTCGACAGCAGAAGCAGGTGGACCTGCGCCGGGCTTACATCACAGCCCGTTTCACACCTGCCACCCTGCCGGCTTTCTTCACCCTGGGGGACCAGCTGGACTACGGAGGCTTTGAGAACCGAGCTCTAGAGCCAGGGCAGGAGTACGTCTTCTTCATTCTGGCCGAGCTGAACTCCACAACCGGGGTACGAAAGCCACTACGTCACACGTCTTTCCCTCCTTTTTTTTATAAAACCGCTCCCACGTTCCCGGCTTTCTGTGTTTCTCTCCTGCAGGCTGTCACTATACATTGTAATCAATATGGCCCAGCTGCTAAAACAATAACATTCCCGTCAGTCAAAGAGTTGTAAGCAAAAGGCAATAACCGTCAAATACTTCCATCAACAGTGCTAATAAAGAGTGAGTGTACCTGTTGTGGCAGTGGAAGAAATATTGCCTTGTGCACCTCTGCTATGTATGTGCATTTGAATTGGAATAGACATAAATATCCAACTTAAAATTAGACTAGATTCTTTATATTAGATTTTTTTTTATCATTAGGATCACTTCTAGCTCAGGGGATGCCCTTCAAAAGTTCTTCCAAACTAATAAAACGCAACAGTTCAAACAGCAATAAGGTTAGGCATATTTTATTAGATGCTGTCTTAAATGCTGACACAAAATAAGGGCAAAAAGCCTGCAAATGTTATGGCTGATCACAATTATACAGATGTGTTTTCAGTCTAATGCAATCCAGCGTGACAGCTCAGCAATAATGCAAATGCTGACCCTGGGCTTGGATGTTTATTTTTTCTAAAAAAAAAATTTTAAATTTGCGTGAGCAAACGATTCGACTCCACACTTTTTGGAATTGCTGTCTTGCACGACTTTGCTCAAAAAAAACACGACAAAAAGAGCAAGAGGATGAATGCCAGTAAATATGTATTTGCCAAAAAACATGAAGAATATAAAACAAAGAAAAAAAACAACCACGCGGCAGTCGGTATCATCAGCAGTGCCAGTGCGAGAGCAGGATGGATGACAAGTAGTATTTTGAATGGCACAAATCAAACAAAGATTCATAGGAGGGAAGAGCTCACGCAGCCTGAGGAAATGTGGGATTTGTAGTGGGGAAACACCAGGCTCAGCTTTTCAGGTTCTCTCCAGTTTTCCTGTTGGGTCTAATGCGCACCTGCTGCAGTAATCCACAGAAACAGACCGCACAGATAGAAGAGGCAGGCAAGTAGACACTGCATTGATTTGGAATTTAGTCTCAGGTGTTCATGGTAGGCAAAAGTTAAATACTTAAAAAAAATCCTTTTTTATGACCTTTTTTTTATGTCCTTACCGACAAAACCAGCCGCACTTCCACCGCCGTTCTCAATTTCCTGACCATCTTCTTGTGTTACAGAAGATGTACGTGGCCAGCCCGTACACGGACCCCGTGATTGCCCCGGACTCTGACCCCCAGCCATTCGATGCAGGTGATGGTCTGATCTGGGTGGTTGGACCAGTCCTGGCTGTGGTCTTCATCATCTGTATCGTCATCGCCATCCTCCTCTACAAAAAGTGAGTGGGATGGACTTCATAAAAATAAAATGTCAAATTTTCAGCCGTGACGCTAACTCACACTCTTGGTCACACTGGGTAAATGCCAAAGCAGCTTTGATTATGACTCTTCAAGGATAAGATCGACTTTATTCTAAACTTTCCACAATACCATCAAATCCCGTCAAAAGCGCAGATGTCTTTTAATGCGTTTCAGCCTCCCTGTTTGTGAACATTCATTCTAATGGAATACGTCAATCTTTGAAGATGTCCCACACATATATTATATATTTAGTGAGTGCATTATTTTGGCAATCAAGTAAGATTGTGTGTGTGTGTAAAAGCCAAAACATACCATACTGCCGGTGCTCATTACTTATGATACATGTTGCAGCTGCGACCCTGTGGCTCACTGATGGGTTTTATGCAGCGCAGCGACAGTGCAGTGGGTTTTTCCTAAACCAAAACTTGCTTAACGTTAAGCCGTTCTCCCACCAATGCCCAAATTTCACCAAATTCATTCAGAATGTGGAAGTTTTGTTCATTCCTCAGACAGCCATCATACAGCCCGACCCTGCTGTAGGCCTGTGATATCTGCTGCAAGCCTTCAAGCATTTGAATGCTAATGCAAAATATTGATTTTCCTCTCTAACAATCTGTCCGTTTCCTTCCCTCTCTTCCTCTAATTATTCCTGCCCTTGCTCCTGTTTCACTGGAAGCAGCAAACCTGACAGGTAAGATTAAACCAATGTCAAGCTCTTTGTACATTTTAACCCACAGTAATTACAAGATACCAGATGCTGTACAAAGAACTTGTACAAGGCCTAAGACGCCGTATCCCTTAATGTGCTGTTTACTTGAATCGAGCAGCCATGCTAATGATGTGTCAGTACTGAATCTGCTTCCTTGTCCCCGGTTGTTTGCATGTGCTAATTGCTATTTTGACTCACTGGTGTTTCAGCAGTAAGCGCAAGGACTCGGAACCTGGAACCAAGAGCCTTTTGAGCAATGCCGAGATGATGGCCCATCACCCAACTGATCCCGTGGAGATGAGACGCATCAACTTCCAGACTCCCGGTATGCAACGTGCACCTGCGCGGGCACCTGAAGAAAGACTTTTTGTTTTCATAATAAGATACTTTTCTGATTGCTCATCATTTGAAAGTGAAATATTCATGCCGGCAGTTTTATTCCTGGTACAAACATGCAGACAAGATTGAGAAAGTTTTCCTCCGCAACACAGCCAACATGTACCTGGCAGCTTCCTGCTGTTTCTGAGATCAAAATGGCTGCTGCCCAGGTACAGTCACTGCTTAGTCACGGCTGAGTCATAACGGTGTGACAAAATCTGATTATCTCCGCTCGCCCACATTCCACATGCCGAGCTGCAGAAAGTAGCATCCGAACAAACAGAAATGACAGAAATCTGTCTTATCAATCTCGAATGTTTCGAGCTCAGAACCATTTCTCAGAAGTTGTGTTGCGGGTTAACAGCGACCATTTGTAAAGGTATTGGCTCTCTTCCCACCAGCATAACCAACTAAAGCCTCACTTTGAAGCAAATGCACAGATTCTGCTGCTTCCCACCCCCTACCGAGCGAGATCTAACAACACAGCTGCTTTGGTCGAGGCAACAGGCCAATGAGGCTCCGCTTTCACTTCTTCCCGTTCAGTTAGCGCCATCCAAATAACACATGACCTGAAGGAATTTAATCACCGTGCTCAGTGTATTTTTGCGGTTGCAATTTATAGAAGCGTTTCGGGGTCCTTGTTGAAAAGGTGGCAAGATGTGTCACCACAGAGAAAGGTTACCTGCCAGGATATAAAAGGTCAAATGAGACAGATTTTTATTTAATCAATAGATAAAGGTCTGAAGTCTATTTTTTTTTTTCCATGTTCCTGGGAAGCAAAGGACCCCCCACCCCACCCCCATCCCAGAATAAAGCACTTCAACGCTTCTTTTTCATCGTGAGAATTTTTGATACTCGTGCAGCAGCAGCAGCAACCTTGAAGCTCCCTCCTCACCCACTTCTTCTCCCCTGAGATTTGTTGCTTTTGAGACGCCTGGCACCACTGAAATTTGTTTCCAACAAAACTGGCTGATGAGATCCGAGGTCATTGTGGTGCCGACTGGAGCATTTTGTTGTGCTTACCTGCGGGTGCTGCAGTGCCTGTCTTTAGAGAAAAATCACCGCTGATGTGAGCCCGCATTTGATGGCTGTAGCAGCACAGCGCCTCGAATGCTTTTCATAGTGCATCAGCGTGCGTTATAAATCACGAAACACCGAGAATGCGTTGTGGAATTTGGCATCGTGAAATCTGTTTATTGCACACAGAGTTGTGTTAGTTTGATTTATTGTTGTAGCCGTTTGCCTTTTGAATGGAGAATGGATTGCTCGAGCTTCTCTAAAGGAACGACTGTACGAGGCAGAGGTTGCTTCCTTTGTGTGCGCGTGTGTGCGCGTGCAGCCCTCCTAATTAGTGTTCTGTCTGTGTTTGTTTTCTCTGAGTCGCTGCTGCTCTGATCACAGAGAAAGCAATTTATCAAAGAAAAACAATTTACAAACAAACAAACCTCGCCTCACTTTGTCCGCGCACATGAATCAAAATTGATTTTCTGCCTCAGCATGTTCCTTAATGATATGTGATGGTGTCTGATTGTGTAATTACCGTCACATCTTTGCATATGAGTGATGTCGAGTGACAGTAATTTAGGTCACTGAGCTGAAGTCTGCATCACCTCTGACCCTTATTGTAACACAGGAATGATGAGCCATCCTCCCATCCCCATCAGCGAGCTGGCTGAGCACATAGAGCTGCTGAAAGCCAACGACAACCTGAGACTCTCTCAGGAGTACGAGGTGAGAAATACCGTATGTTATCGTTCCGCATAAATAAACAGATAACATCCTATTATGTGGAGATGTTAAGCCTGTTAAGCCTTCATAAAGCAAGTATTATTTAACATTTGTTTACCTGTGTGCAGGCTGCGCGTTCATGATTTATTCAGCAGTGCAATTTATTGCTATAACTTGTCTACATTACAGAGCGCTCTCTTTCCATTATCCTCAAATGCACTACTAAATATGTCAACACACCCTATTAATGCATGTATTTGTTGCTCTTTCCCAGTCAATCGACCCGAGTCAGCAGTTCACGTGGGAACACTCCAATCTGGAGGTTAACAAGCCCAAAAACCGCTACGCCAACGTCATAGCGTACGACCACACCAGAGTCATCCTGTCTCCCATAGAAGGTGAGGATTTGTTGGAAATGAATATCAAGTAAAGGAGATGTTAAGTTCTTTTAATGGAAGAGGTGGGGCATGTTTGAGTTTATGGAAGAGAATGCAAAGAGGTGGGTGTGTGTCTGTGTGTGTGTGTGGGGGGTGTTCATGATAGATGAAATCTGAATTTGCAAACACTGCTGGAGACCAACTGTGTGCAGTGGCATGAGACTGACAAACAGCGCGAGTGCATTCAAGTGCATCCCGCTCTCCTCCAGAACAAGAAGGAGGGGAATGGTTTTGATCCGGAGCGCATGAATTTACACCGACAGAATCTTGTTTGTTTGTTGTCGTCCACTAGTCATCCAGCAGCCTGTCTGCTGGAAGCCGCGGCTGTCGGAAACAAACAGTTCGTTAGGCTGTTTGATGTCATACACACAGGTTAATTTATTGTGCCACTCATGCAGATTGCAGTTTAGCGAGACTCAGAAGTGTCTCGTTTGCAGGTATCCTGGGTAGCGACTACATCAACGCCAACTACATTGATGGCTACAGGAAGCAGAATGCCTACATCGCTACCCAGGGGCCGCTGCCGGAGACGTTCGGCGACTTCTGGAGGATGGTGTGGGAGCAACGGGCTGCTTCTGTCGTCATGATGACACGCCTTGAGGAGAAGTCACGGGTAAGAGAGCAAGACCTCACTCACTAACTCACATCCAAAGTTTCAGTACTGTTACACTGCCGTGTGCCATCTCTGTTACCTGCGGTTTACACATTTAATGAAACTGAAGCAGAATGTCGCTTCCGTCTGAAAACTGCCGTAGCAATGAGGCTAATGCTTCTCTTCAATCCTTGTAGATCAAGTGTGATCAGTACTGGCCAAGTCGTGGCACAGAGACATACGGGATGATTCAGGTCACGCTGCTGGACACAATGGAGCTGGCCACTTTCTGTGTTCGCACCTTTTCCCTATATAAGGTAAATAATTTCACCCCTCCTGTTCCATCTGTATGCCCCTCAATTCACTTCTCTGCCCCTCACCTCCCTTACGTTTACCGAGGTATCCACGGAGAACAGCTTTGATCTCTTGAACTTACAATTTGGAACCAGGAGCAACTGGAGTAATCATGAGCGAGCGGCGCATGTGGACAGAGGATAATAGATTAGTCTGGGCTTCACGGAGTGTTCAAACCAGGCCAGCCTCCCTGTGTCAGGGACTGAGATTTGATCTCTGTTGGAGGCAGAGCAGTTTCTTGTGGCACAGGGCTAATCTAGGACCGTCAGACTGGCGCATCTCTCTCTGGCCTACTTACAAACAGAAACTAGGCCAACTGTAGTTTCCAAGTGCAGCTCCGCCTCTCAAAATTTTTGTTTATGTGTTGTGAAAAGTCTTTTAGAAAAAAAATGCCATGCAGAAGAGAGTAATGGCACAAAAATACAAATACTTGTTTCTGTCATTTCACTCATTTTCTTGAGCAAATTAAACTGTTTCACATGTTTTAATTACATTTTCTTTACTTTCATATATAAAGCTTAACTTCTTTTAGAATGACAATTAATGGGTCAATTAGTGGGACGTAAGACTTCATAATCAAAGAAAATAAACCAGAATAGGGAGAAAATACTCTAAACTGGAAACACCCCGAAAAAAATAAAAATGAGAACATCAACAAAAAGGTTAAATTTGCACATTTATGCACAATAAATACTTTTATATATCAATATCTTCTTTCAGCTGCTCACTTGTACACAAGGGATCACCACAGCAGGTTGCTCACCATACTTGATTTGGCAGATTTTTATGCCGGGTGCCTGTCCTGTCACAACCACAAAGCGATTTGTGTCTCCTCATGATCTTGAACCAGGGATATTTTGCATGTTAGGAGCCACTACAATCGTACACTATGTTGCCAAAAAGATTCACTTCATTCATCCCAATCATTGAATTCAGGTGTTCCAATCACTTCCATGGCCACAGGTGTATAAACCAAGCACCTCGGCATGCAGACTGCTTCTACAA
>JAVDPK010000336.1:106553-123459 GCA_034780415.1 Cichlasoma orientale
CCCCCCCCCCCCCCCCCCCCCCCCCCCCCCCCCCCCCCCCCCCCCCCCCCCCCCCCCCCCCCCCCCCACACACAACTTCAGTGACACGTGTATAGCTCCAGTATCTGTTCAAAGAACTCTAAAATAAATGGTTACATTACATGTCAGCTTTAAATTTCCAGTTTATGAAATATCACTGAGCAGTTCTTACCTTTATAAAGAAAACAATAATCTCTTCTTCCCCCTTTATCTTTTTTACATCTTTCTCCATATCTGAGAAAACTTATCTCACATTCTCTTCTCTCTCCAGGAAGTGCAGCAGCTTTATCTTTAGCTAGCAGACACGCCGCGTGAGAAACTGCACACAACACTGTGCAGTTGCTGATATTTGCTGAGCTATTAGAAAAGTTGCACTTCAAATGATCTGCCATTTAAAAAACATTACTCCATTTATGCTCACTCCTCTTATGCAGCACCAGTACTGCAACCACAGCTTATTCACACCAGCACCAAAAACTCACCTTAACCCCTAAGTGTGGTGAATTAAATGATTCATAAACTATATATATATATATATATATATATATATATCCTTGTGTGCCATAATGTGACAGATACACCAATAGGATTGTGCTATTATTCCCTCCATTTATGTTTAAATTGGGTTGATGACAATGACGCAGGCCAAAACTCCAGCACACAACTCTGTTTTGATTCTGAAACGTGCCACTATAAAATGTTTTGGTTACTGAGGAGCAGCAGGCTCTCTCTAGGCAGAAGGCCTCCACATGATCATGTGTCTATCTAAATTCTGATGCTTCACTATTAAATGTTCTATTTTTCTTATTAAAGTGTTTCAGGTGTTTTCTTTCACAATAAAAAAAACAAAAACAAATTAACAAAAGCCTGTTAGGAAATGTGAGAAGTAGAAAGTAGAGATTTTTGTGATAAAATGTAGGTAGTAAAAGTCAAAATTTGTCATAAAAGTAAAGTATAGATACCTGAAAACTCTACCTGAAAGTTATTTGCACTTCATTACTTCCCACCTCTGCCTCCAGCCCTGTGACAGGTGGGATAGGTGGGATAGGCTCCCCCTGCGCCCTAACTTGGATAAGCCATTAAGGAAATGAAGGGATGGATGTAATGTCACCTGGTGACAGTGGTAGAGACACACTGTGTTTACTGCTGTATAAACTGTTCTCCAAGAATTATTTGTCACATCCTATTAGATCATGTCCAGTGAAAATGACTGTGGCATGAGAAGGAGTAAATAATGAAATAAAAACAATATATATTATAGACTTGGGCAAATTAATCATGTACAGCAGGGAAAAGGCTCCAGCTTCAGCTTTTGCAGTCTTTAAATCATCTTCAGCAACAACATTCATAAATCACTGACAAGCCTGTGCTGTAAAGTATTAATTAAAGTGTTGCTTTTATGCTTTTAAGGAAAAGTCATCAAACATAAGCAATTCCACTGTTTGATCACCTGAAGACCAAATGATTTTATGGGCCTGCAAATTTGGCATCTAAGAATTGTTGTGCATTTTATGCAAATTACAGTTGATCCAGTGATGCAATATTTGCATTAAACACGGTGTGTCATGTCACGCTATTCTTTGATATGTGTCAGATAATCTATCTCTGCGATACCTATCTGTGCAGGCTGAACAGGTTGCATGACAGGCGACAATGTAACCGTGATGTCCCAGACTTATGACGGTTGTCTTTGCATACCTACTCATTGTGTGTGCTGGTGTGTGTGGGTCTAGGAGGTGTGCTTGTCAGTCAAAAGGTCAAGGCAGATAGTGCCGCCCACAGAAACATCTCCCTATGAGGAGTGAGCTCTGCAGCAGTGTGGCTTTTCCACCTGCCCCTCCTCTCACAGCTGATTGGCTAACCCTTAAAAGCCACATCTCCAAGTAGGCTGTCTTTGTCTTTTTTTTTTTTTCTCACCTGCTTTTACCTGCTCACTGCCCATTTAGAGTTATTTCCAGGAAACGAGAGAGAAAGAAGCGCTTACAAAAAGCTGGGGAACTTGGGCTACAAACATAAAGCTATAGCCTTGCATTATGTATGCAAGTGTGAGGGTTTGTGCAAGTGTGTGAGCTGGAAGTGTTTACTTACCATCATGACTCTGAAGAGCAAGAAATTCTCACTGGGCAGCTCTATGTGAGTATTCATATTTTTCTTTTTTTTAATATATATATATATATGTATCACATTTTACCTGTCAATGTCCCTTTACATTTATTTATTTATTTATTTATTTATTTGACAGTGATATTGAGTTTTTAAGCATATAGTGTTTTTTTTTTTTTTTTTTTTTTTTTAAAGCTACTCTAAGCACCAGCTGTATAGGACAATTTTGTTGTGTCACCAGGATTTGTGGGGGCTGGTTTGCAAAAGTGAAACCATCCTCCTGAGAGCTGTGCAGTCGCCCAGAGACAGCAGACTAACCGCAGGTCTAAAAGACAGTCGGTACAGCTGGTATTCAAAAGGCTACTCGAGGACCTGGAAGCTAGTGTAATAAAACATCAACAACAGTGTATTACTTCCTCGCACCTATTTGATGTTCAAAAGTGCCGTGATGCTGAATGGATCTTTCATGTACCTGTTGATGAGCTGGGAAAATTCATTCTGTAACTCATACAAACAAAATAGCTGAAGATAATCGCATGTTTCCCATCAGCGTGCAGGAGCTGGCACCCATCCATCAGGGAGAAATACATTAATTTGTATTTTGTAATGATCCCATTTACTGTTGTGGTGTTCCCTACTGATTTGGCCTCTGTGTCTGTGTGTGTGTCTGTGTGTGATATAAAAGCTAGATCGTCAGTCTGATATTTATCTCCTGGTCTTTTGGGACAGCGGTGTGGTAGGAGGTGGAATTTTTGGCCTAAGAAAAGACAGCGTTAAATCTGGTAGTAGGAAATATTCACGGAGCCAGAGTCTGCACGAAGCCCAACTGGAGAGCCCACTAAATCCCAGCCTCAGTTCCAACATGTCCCTGAGGTACACAATTTCCTTTAACGTAAAGGGGGGTGTGGATGGGGGGGGTATAGGATGGTTTAAAATGTTAAAGCCGCAGAGACTGTGAGATATCGCCCTGAAAACATCCTTATCTCATTTGTGTTACTATTGTGCCTTTGTGTCCTCAGAGAGCAGGCCACAGCGCAGGAGAATCTTGAGCGATCGGACGAGCTTGTCAGCAATCATGTAAGTCTGCTTGGCTTTACCCTGCTCCTCCTGAACTGAACGCGCTATCAACCACATTTTCACAGTGACAATGTATTATGTGTTAACATGAAACGTGGCAAAATGAATGAAATAAACCTTACAAAGAATTATCACCTGAATACGTGGCTCTCCTCGGATTTAAGGGGCTTTGTAGTGACTTTTAGCTCGTTGTTTATCTCCCTGCTTCCTGGTTTGGTTTCGTTCTCTCTGGTCTCGTAGCATCTATGGACACTGCAGGTGGCAAAGCTTTAAAATCCACCGTGCACAGCCTAACAACAGATACACACAGTTACTAACTAGAGTCAGGAGCTGGTAGTGATCAAAACTGACTGGCTACTGGACATTTACCAGGTAAATAAGTAACAGTTTTATAACAAGCTCAGCACCTCAGAAGGTTATAGATCATCCTGAAGTGAGGGCAGGTATAGAGTCAATGAACACACCTGCTTCTTCTGTGTACCTGAAACTAATCTGAAAGGAAAAACTCCAAAATTATCAGTTCACGCATATTTTTTAACACTTCGCCATTTATTCTCTACAGGACTTCATCAAGCACAATAAAAGCTTCCACAAGCTGTTTCCCCAGATTCCTGAGGGGGAAAACGTGGCACATGGTGAGCTGAGCTGAGGTCCAGAGGTTGTTACTTATTTGCTATTATTGATTATGGAAATGGCATCGCAGTGTGTCCTTTTTCCACCTTGTCCCTGATGTTTTTGCTGCCTGATGAAGTGCCGCTTAATACTTTGCTTGCCAAGTGGTCTGCGGTGAATGCACGGCCGAAGCTCTTCAGTAAACGATCCTGCAGACGAGCCTCTGTGGTTGTGCCGGTGACACGTTAGGAACAGCTACCTAACGCCTTCAAACTGTGTGCGTCTGTGTTGTAGCTTTCACGTGTTCCCTGCAGAAGGAAGTGCTGTATCATGGCAAACTCTTTGTTTCTGAGAACCATGTGTGTTTCCACTCATCCGTGCTGCTCAAAGACACCAAGGTAACACACACTTATAGCCCACTGAAATATAGTGACAGGAGCTGCACCACTTGGGCTTTACCACACCAGTAATGTTGATTTTCTAACATTGGTTAAAGACACAGAGGAGCAGTCAGTGTTACTAATACCTATCCTGGGAATTCACTTTCATCTTAAGCATTTAGGACTAACTAAAGGGACCCGAATAGAGACCAAAACAGCTGTCTGGCTCTGTGCTTCCTTTCTGTTTATTTTTGTCTCACTGTGACTGTTTTCGGTGTATAATTCTACTCTAATAACCTCTAAATTTGTAAAGGCAAACAGACAATACCATTCTCTCCATACGTTGCAGGTGCTGATCCCTGTTTCCAGTATAAAAGATGTAAAGAAACATCACTCGGCCCTATCCATGCTTTCCATACAAACTGCCGAAGAGAAGGTCAGCCCACACCTTTAAAAATACTATATTGTTTCTTTTTTGCTTTTGCCTGAAAGTGTTTGAATCTTTGCATGAAAGATGTAAAGTGCAGTTCTGCAGCAAAGTATTCGGATCAGAAGCCAATAGAAACCTAATTTGCTATTCTAATAAGCAGGCTGCCATGGCGCTCGGTAACACGGTGAACCCTCTCGGGGTTTCTGGCCTCTGCGACAAAGCTTGCATCTAGAGGGAATTATAGTTGTGAAACCAGAACCTTCTTTGTTGTTGAGCCTCATGCCCGCAACTCAAAGAACTCAAAATCTATTTTTATTGGGATGATTCTGAGTTGAGTTTATGTAGCTTTTCATTTCTTTTCTTCTTTTTTTTTACTCTTATAATGTGTAAATAATGTGTTGTTTTGCATGTGTTTTACTCTGTTTTGTGTGAATGCACAATGTTCATTTAGGAACAGGTGGCACGGTTTAGCGTAGGCTATTAGCCCTCTGATAGCATTTATTAGTTCATTTGTTTAGAAATTAACCGATATCCAAAAATAACTGTTAATTTTTGACGCAAACGTGTCAGTTGGTTAAACAGTTGGCAAAAATCAAACGACGGCCACTGTTAGGAGGAGGGAAAACTGTGATCGGGACTCCTGCAGCGACTCTGACAGCTTGTCGAGCCGAGATGGCAGATGAACTTTCTCAGTGATGTGCGAACATGCAGTTTGTTGAGCCCCAGATTTCAGCCTTTGCCCTCCCTGTGTTTCTGTTTTTCCTCTCTCAGTACTCATTTGTGTCTTTGAGGAACCGCGAGATGTGTTACAAACTCCTCCAGAATGTGCTCTCCCATGCACAGGTACCGCTGTTGCTCTCCCTGGTACACATGCACATTCGAGCATCCTTTCTCAAACAAACAATAGTGTTGTTTTTAAGTTGTGTTTTTTTACGTGCTTTTGCGTGTGTTTCAAACAGGCAGAGGGTGTAAACAGCAGTCCTCATTTCTCCTCTGCAGAGAACGAAGCCGATCACGATCTGGTAGGTTTACCGTTCAGCGGCTGCGGGGATCTTGCTGCAGTTCAGTGACTATCGGTCCGAAGTCCATGGTGATAAATTATCTTATGGCATCTCTGTCTTTGTCTGCAGTTCTCCAGTTATTCCAGTTTGGAGGACCGTGCAGATTTGAACTTGAGCAGCGACTCTCTCGATACCAGCTTTCTTCACGTGTCCAGTGAAGGTAGAGGACAGGCTGACTAATCATCACTTTAGCTGTCAAATGTTACTTTTCTATCTGAGATACTAATCGTAAGGGTTTTATTGCTGAGCTTATGTGTCTTAAACAACACATTTTGTCTTTTCAGGTCCCAGCAGAAGCAATTCCACTCGTCAAAACAGCTTTACAGAGGAAGACGACAGAGGTGTGGGTACGAATACAAGCGCACACGTTGTAGTGTGAATTAGCCACACAGGGTCGTGTGATTATAGAATAACAAGATGATTTTTTTGTCCTGTCTATGTCAGCGGGATCATGGATTTGGAGGGCCATTGAAAGACTGACAGAAATTAAGGATCTCAGTGTTCTCTTCCACATCTACGTGATGCTGTGAGTATAGTTTTCAGATTCATAGATAAATATTGCTTGATCCCTTTAGCAAGCAGTTTTCTTTTGCAGAAGGAAAAGAGTGGGATATCCAATTAGGTCCATCTCAACAGTAACAATTTGGAAGGAGATTAGGAATTTAAACAGACCAGCTTCCACCCAGTTTATGCGTCGAAGAGCGGCAGATTGTGGACCCAAGTGCAGGACTCAGAGAAGCAGGAATAAACTCAAAAATCAGCTTTAATGCTGTCAACTGTCAACAAGAGCAAAAAAAAGCTCAAAGCATTTGCAGAGCAGGAAATCCGGGTGCCGGGAGCCTTTAGGGAAACACGGGCAAGGAAACACACAATCGCAAGGGAAGATGCAACAAAGAACAAGGGGAGACTTTGACAATATACACACACGAGGGGAGATAACGAGGGGAAAGGTAAGAGGTTGGAGGACAGGTGAAACTAATGGAGAAAACGAGACAAAAGAAAGCAAAACCACAAGACAGAGAGAACAGCGATGACCAAAATAAAAAAGATAAAAGACAAACGCAGAGACGAGACTGAAGGAACAGAATGATGACACAAAAAGGGAACAAACAAAGCTAACATCATCTAGAGCTGAAGGTACAGAGTAACAAAAAACTCAGAAGCACAATAACACAATTAACAGAAGACTATAAATAATAAAGAGCTCGAACGTAAATCGCTTCTCAAGCACAAAAGAAATCATGAACCCACAAAAAAACTCAAAGCCCTGAATCCAAGACGGCCGTAGCTGTGAGTTTGACCCATGACTAAAAAGACCCATGATCTTTGGTTTCATGTAGAATCCTCAGCGTAAATGTTTTTGAGGTATGAAAATGTGAAAACACACATCTGCTGGATCTTGGTATGTTGATTTTCTGGACTGGCTGAAGGTTCTCCAGCAAAGACAACTATCTAAACCTTTGGTTGGAGAAATGTTATCATACGATGTTCACTCAGATACAAGTTACTGATATCCTGCTCATAGTCCTGTACAATATGTACTCAAACTCCGCAGTTCTTTCTGCACAAACACACTTCCAAACAGGCATGCAGTAAGGAATTTGATGTGGATGTTTGTAGGATGGTGTTGCTCCTGCTGGCATCCGGGTACATCGGGCTAAGGATTTTAGCGCTGCAGGAGCAGCTGAACTCTTTGGGAGCCTTGACTGACTGGTCTTCACACCACAAAGAGTGAGTACACACATGCACACACACACACAAAAAAAAATAGGAAGGCTGACAAGAGGAAAAGACACAAAAAGAAATCTGTTGGGGAACAGGAAAAAAAATAAAAGTGAGATGCCTCAAACCGCTTTTGGAGACTTTTCCACTATTAGTGGCAAATTAGATTAGACATGAGCAGAGCAGTTCTACTGGTTCTTAACAACAACACGAGGAAAAGATCAGACCTGTTCATGGAGAGGAAGGGATTATGCATTTGAAAATGCAGACAGTGAAATGTTTCACACCGGGGTGGGAAATTCACCTGAATCTCAGTGTCGTTAACTCAGGTTACAGGAAGATTAAGCAATTTCAATAACAGCAGTGGATGTAATAAGTTACATGTGCAAAAGGCTTGAATGTTTCGACGCTGTTTTACCAAAATTTTAGAGGAAAATATTTTTCACTCTGACGTTCCCAGGCTGTGTTTAGATTTCAGTTTTTACATGTAAAACGTGTCATTACGCTGTACGAGACATAATTACAGGCTGAGCTACCTTGCATTTCGAGTTCAAATTATCTCCACTTTAACCAGCTTTCATCTGTAATTAGCGTCAACCTGAAGTGGTTAGAGACTGCATTTAGTTTTTACATTTTCAGTACTTTTTATGTACTATTTTGAACGTGGGGAGTTTTATTTGCATTTTTATATAGGAGGATTACTGTTTTGCTTTATTTAAAAAGTGCTACGTGCCCCACCACTGCTCTCTCATTCTTGCTCCCTGTTTTATTTCAACCAGGTAGCTGGTGGCTGGGAGCTGTGACAGAACCGTCAATGTGACCCCTTTGCTGGGATCCTCATCCTCATCTTGACATAGTGTACATCTTTCTGTTGTTGTTTGTCCAAACACATGTTCAGTATTGCACACAAACTAGCTCTCTCTCAGTAGACATGGAACTCCTGTGGCAGCACGATGTTGTACAGCGGGTGCAGGTCAGCACGAACATGCTGCTGGGATGTCTGAATCAAGGCCACATGTGGCGAACTACGTGGATGACTGATTGTGCTGGCAGTGAGTTACCAGGACAATATTTTCTGTTAGGAGTACATTGATTCTCTGCTGACTGATCAGAAAGTGAGGGGAGGCTCCCCTGCATGGAGCCATATGGAGGCAGTCTGCTGAAGCCATGTTTATTTCCTGGCTGATAAACAGCTGAGCTCAGCTTGCAGTAGTTGGCTGTCCTATTTTTTTTTTTTTTCTTTTTCTTGGACCAACACAATCTGCAACACTGACAACAAACCGGAGCTGAAAAAGAATATAAAAGAATTAATTTGTTACTGCTTGATTTAAATTGATTTTATAAAATTAATTTAGGGGCTCATACTGCTTGAGTTAACTGCTGGAATCTAGAGGCGTGCTTTAGAAGACGACTGGTAATGACAACAATTAGCCAGCAGAGGGCAGTCACTTCCATTAAACGTAGACTTATGACAATATTTGTTGCACTCACTGCACATTCACATCAACCTGAGGCTCTGTGAATGTTTAATCACAGACGTGTATGACAGCAGTGGGCGATCCTTTGTCCCATCATTAAATTCTGCTGAATTTATTTCATACAGGGCTCAAGACTCCATGACCAAACCTTCATGTGTTTTATGTAGTAGACACTATTGTGCAAAAGTCTTGAACCACCCTTTGTTTCTTTATATTTTGCTACAAAAATGGGGGAAAGATGCAGTGATTTATTCAAACATGTGCAAGCATACGTGGAAATACAGTATAAAAGGCAAAGATAGAGTTTGTACAGTTTTAACAAGCCTCAGAGTCGATGTTTGGTGTGACCACCTTTATTCTTCAGCACAGCCTGAACTCTCTGAGGCAGCTTTCTCGTCATTTCTTTAAGCAGTCTTCAGGAATAGTCCTCCAGGCTTCTTTGAAGGACATTAAAAGCTCTTCTTTGGATGTTGGCTGCCTTTTGTTCCGTTCCCTGTCAGGATGATCCCACACTGCTTCAACAATGTCGAGGTCTGCGGAGGCCAATCAATGACTGATAGTGTTCTATTGTGTGTTTTTCTGCATTGGTGGTGTGTTTGGGATCATTGCCATGCTGAAAAATGAAGTTGTTGCCAATCAGATGCTTTCCAGATGGTATTACACGGTGGATCCAAATCTGAGGGAACTTTTCTGCGTGTGTAATTTGGCATACCTCAGCCTTTTCTCCCTGCTTCCTTTCCTTAAGAATGGCAGCATCTTGACAGCCACCATCCCACTGAGACCATTTCTGATCAGGCTTCAGTGAACAGGGCCAGATGCATCTCTGAGGTCCTGTGTCAGGTCTTTACTGGATTTTTTTCCTGTTTAAGGACATGACTATCAGATACTGTTCATCTGTTGAAGGTACTTTTTAGCTCAGCTGTCTCGAAGAAAGAAGTCGAGTTATTGTCATAGGCGTCTGCGACATCTGCACCACGAAAACTTTAACGTTGGCCATATCTCACCTAGGATGTTCAAATTCACACCATAGATGCATCTACTAAAATTCTGGGATGAGTTCAAATCTCTGCGGCCTTGATCTGAAGGTAAAGGTCTGCAGTTACGTTTTCTGAAAATTTTGTGAATGCAATGTTATCTGCAGAGGAATGGTTTATTTGAGGAGTTTCAGTCAGGTTTCAGAATTCATTACAGTACAGAAACAAGGTTACTGATCTTCTTGTGGTCTCTGACAGTAGACTCGTCTCTGTGCAGCTCGCAGTTTGGATTCAGGACACAGACACCCTCTCTATTTAAGATTAGGCTTAAAACTTTGCTTTATGATAAAGCTAATAGGGCTGGATCAGGTGACCCTGAACCATCCCTTAGTTATGCTGCTATAGACCCAGGCCCGCTCAGAGGTGCTCTTGTTTAGGCCTGCCACTTCTTCTTCTTCTGTCTGCCACTTTTTCAGTTCCCTCAGTTTTATAAAGGACACACTGCACACCAGGCTGAGATATGCCAAGTTTTCAGCTAATAGCTCTTTGGAAATCACCGTGTTTCTTTGCTAAGGGTTCTGCATCATGTAGACACACTGGTTCATCCCATGAGTTGGGTGCCTTTTTTTTATGCTTGAATGATTCAAAGGTCAGTGTTAAGTGTCTTAACAAAAATAATAATAAAAATTCCAAGGACTAGACAGAAAATTAGCGAAAAGGCAGCCAAATGTCCAAAGAAAAAAAACTTTGAAAAACCTTCAGAAAGCTTGGAGAACTATTGCTCAAGACCACTGTAGAAAATTACAAGAAAATCGGAGTCCTTGGAGAGAAATACAAAGAAATGTGGTTGTTCGAGGCTTTCGCACAGTATGTGTCAAACCATGTTGTGATGTATAACTTTAAGAAACACAACACTGTAAATATAAATTAAATTATATTACAGCCTATTTTTATTTAACACTCTTGATGTCATCCAAATGTGTGTGTGTCAATATGTGTTTTAATAATACTGTAATTTTTCTATCGTTGCCTCTCTGGGCTTCTACACTAACTTATTAACGTATGGACTGTACAAAAATCAATCCTACCAATCGTATGTTTTTGTACATAAGTGATTTTATTTCGTTGTCCATAAAAAGGTCAAGATTCAGTCCCATGAATTAATTTCATTACATCATATTCTCAGTTCAAAAAAGCAACATAAAATTACAAATCATAATACAAAGAATAGAATAGGTAAGTACAGTAACCATATAAACAGTCCACTAATATTATCTAGCCCCACCCACCCACCGTTGCCCCACTCTAGCACAAAAACTCAACAATACATCAGTTAGTATCAGCGATAAAAAAATTCAAATGTCCCATTTTGTTTTTTGTTTTTTTAAAAAGCGCTTCAATGTTCCAATGCCGTGAGTTCAGTTTCCCCTCCCGCAGACTACACAATAGATAATGAACCACCCCCTCATTTGCTCTGCGAAACACAACAGACATGCATACAGTTTGTATTTTTTTTTTTCACTGCTACCCCCACCCCCAGCCCCACCACATCAATAAACATTCAAGGCCAGAGGATACAATGTACGTCAACTATAGTGGTGCATCAATAAAACGGTAAGTTTCCACACAGTTTCTTTGACCCCATGAGTGAGATGTGGATCCAGAGGTTTCCCTGATAACCCAGCCTGCCAACGAAAAACTAAAGACACTGTTTACTTCTAGAGAGAGGGGCAATAAATAACTCTCTCCGATTCTTCTGACAGCTCAGATCCCTGGTTCGAGAAGGTAACAGTTTTCCATTATTCAAATATCAGAGACACAAAGCACACGATGAGAACGGGACTATTCCCCATTTAAAATGATAACAGGAAGTGAGTGGTGTTCAATAACTCTTCCACTGCTTAACAAGCCCCACTTGTACTCCCAAAATGAAGTAATCAGATCAGTGCTAGTTCAGAAAATGTTCCCTTTGACAAAACACAGCTACTATCACTGAAACTGACGGGTCTCCTGTGCAGTAGGCACCTTCTCATGCTTTTTCAGAGCCTGTTAGTCCAAACAGGACTCTTGTATCCTTGACGCTGGCCTTTAGAACACAGTCTATAATAATGAAGAAGACACAGAAACTTACATTTTATACCCTTATTACACTTTGGATACTTTGTACAATAGTGCTGAACTTAAGACCTGCTTTCGTCATGCTTGATCTGATATATATAAATGTGTAAATATACTGTATGATACAGTAGTGCGTGTGTGAGTGTGTGTGTGTGTGTTTGTGCGTATATGTATGTGTGATGATGTGCAAAGTTGTGTGTGTGTGTGTGTGTGTGTATGTGTGTCTGTGTGTGTGGTGGAACCTGCACCACACCAACAGTGAGAGGCTCAAATATGGCTTGTGTCACACATGCTGCGTGCTGCCATCCATAAGAGAGCTCCTGTACATTTTGGGCCACAGAGGTTAAACCAGAGCTAGTAGGCATGAAGTCCCTTCACAGCAATCTGATCTGAATCACACAGTTAGCCTTTACCATTGACGCGCAGGATTCTGAAACAACCCATGGCCCATACTACAAAAAACACAATACACCAAGACCAAAAAAAAAACAAAAACGCTACAAAAAATGTGCAGAGGTCGACTAACCCTGGTGATGAATACTACAGGAGCAAGACGTTAAAAGCAACTTGTGCTGTAAGACTAGAAATTCTCAGTATAATTCTAATGAAGCATGATAATTCAGACTAAAATGAACATAATGCTTATTGGTTAGGGGAAATGAGCAGCTATTTTGTCTCCTTATTCCTTTAGAGCCTCTGAATCCAACCGGAGTATCAATCTCTGCAATTCACCAGAAGAAACTAAAATTATTCACAACCTTCTCAACAGCCGCACTCCAGGCTTAAATGTATAATCTGACATTTGTTAAATGTGCATGTCTGCTTTTTTTTTTTTTTTTTTGCTGGAAGTCACATGAGATGAATGACACACCTGTGTATATGTGAAGCAACAACCAGCAATTTCCAGCTTATAAATAAGACTGGAAAAGTGGAGGGAAAGCCAGCCTGGCTCTGAGCAAAGGTGACAAAATCCACTCCGCAGCCACTATAAACCTTACTATAAAACACTTTGTATGAGACATCTAGTTGTTTTACGGGGTGTTATGGGCTGGGCAATTTCTTGTCTGGGTGCAGTCGCCTTCTGGAGTGTCAAAGCAAACAATTGTATGTCCCAAAATGTCAAACTTTTCCTCAAATCTTGCCAGGCCAGTGCACTCTAACCTCTTAACATCATCCATTAGAGATTGAAGGGCAACAGATTTCTGCTAAGAGCCAACCAAACTAATGAGATGTGAAAATTACTGAGTAGACCTGCATTTCTATAGCAGTACTGTTAACGTGCCTCTGAAAGGCCTATTTCCATTTCAAGCACACATGAATTCCTGGTAAGAAAAATGTCAAACTATACGGGGGGAAAGAAATCAAAATAATTCCCTGTAGCACGTAGCTGCAATTCTGCAGAGTCAAAGGCAACAGCCAGGAAATAACAGGGAGCCTGGCTATTCTTTGAACTGTTTGGAGACAAAAAAAAAAAATGGGAAAGAGAAGAGTATGAGACACCTAACAGCCATAAAACTGTGACAGTACCCCAGGCTTGTCCTTTGTATTTCCACCGTAACGGACACCGAAAGACAGGAGATGGACCCCCAAACCACACACAAAGGAACAGGGTAGTGTTAGCTGGATAACAACTTGGGAAATGCCCTGGCAGTCAGATGGATGTCCATTAACAGTAAACAAGGAGTGGAGGAGGAAGGGTGCACATGCTTGACCAATGTTTGTCCACTGGAGAGAGAACCGGTCAAGCTGTGGAGGTATTCTTCATACATACACACACACACACACAAAAAAAAAAAACACTAATATTGGATAAGTCTCCATAAGCCTCCTCCACTCGCAGATGTCCAAGTCATCAGGATGTCCTTCATTTCTATCAGCGCTCACCCACACACAAACGTGTGAACACATTATTCAGGTGTCACAGGTCCATGGAGGTATGAATATACAAGCAACACTCACAATGTAGCGCACACACATTCACCAACACTTCAACATTACATCTGTATGCCTTTCTGGACAACGCACACTGTAGTTACTTCTCAAGTGAACTGAGTGAAGACATTTTAAAGCTGCAAATCAAACGTTTCCCTCATTTAAAAACTGCATTTGTGACGTTGTGTCTTATCTACTGTTGTTTTTAGTGTTTTCCGAAGAGCGGAGCTAATGACGTATTAAAAATGTTCTAACCTTTAAAACAGGAAACAGAACATAGTTTGTGTTTAACCTGAAGGTGTGCTGCTTCAAGACACACAGATGTGACCACACAGACTTTTAGCCACCCCCCCCCTCTTCTCCCATACTTTCTGCAAACATGCCAACATCCCACCCCCACCCATGCATTCACACACAAGCACACACACACACACACACACCCGCCCAATCTCATTCATACAAACACAGAGAGGCTGTGTGTTTCTCAGGCATGCTGTGCAGCCAGGTCCTGGTTAATAAAGCGCCGTAGCCTCTCCAGGTACTGACTGTAAAGCTCAATGTCGTTGTGGCCCGCTCCCTCCACCCAGAGGGGCTCTACGGCCTTGGGACAGCGCTCGAACAGGGCCAGGCCGTGAGAGAAGTCGATCACCTCATCCTCTGTACCGTGAATGATGAGCACTGGAGACGGGATCTTTGATACCTTCTCGATGCTGGAAGAAGATTTAAGAAAATGCAGAGGACAGATTAATTTCTGTCATTGCGTGCATTTTTCTCAACATGTGTTGAAGTACAGTGACTGATTTTACATCTAATATCTGTCTTCTCACTGTTTGAGACTCTAACAAAGAACAGCACGCGGTCCTTCTGAAAGTTTTCACTGTGATCTATCTAAATGCTATCAAAATATGGCTAAATTCTGAATCATTAGACTTTGTGGTAAAGCAGTACAATTTTCAGATATTTAACTGAAAAATATTTCCACAGCAGTCAGCAGGTACAGGGATTTACAACAAACAATAACAAAAAAAACCTGAAGTCCTGTTCATCTGGTTTTGCCATGAAGCCATCGTATCAAGTATATGGAAATATCTTTAACAGACGACGGTAACATTCTCAAATTCCCCAAACACATCACACTGCTATTCGCCACCATGTTGAAATAATACAATGTACTCAATTTCCACTGAAACAAGAGCTAGAGGATGTCTCACACTACAATGTTACTGCAACAATCAACACTTAAAAGAAGAACGCACAGATGCACAACAGAGTTGCTCATTATGCTTCGGGAAAAAACTGAGAACTCTCAACAGATGTTCACTCAGATAAACTGGAATAATTCACTTTATTCTAAATAACTTCAAGTAATCACAGCGGCAGTCTCTGTGAACTTACTTTGGAAAAGCATCAAAGCAATAAGTTTTCTTAGTGTCAGGGAAGGCCACCCTCATGCCAGAGGTTAGAGGAGAGTGAAGGACCACAGCAGCACACTCAAACCGCGACGCCAAGTCAACTGTAGGCACCGTGCCGATGCTCTGTCCATACAGGATGATATTCTCGGGGCTGATGCCATACCTGAGACACAAATATTCATACTTCACTACAGATTACAGCAACAAGGGACACTTTGGGGACAGCTGCAGCAGAGCATGTTGTCCACTAATGGGAGAGTTGGTGGTTTTATCCCCAGCTCCTCTACATGACAAGACACTGACTCCAGTTTGTCCTGACAGCAGATGAGCACGGTGGTTCTGCCGCCATCAGTGTGTGAGTGTGTATGAGGGTGAGAGTGAGAGTGGGTGAAGGAGAAACACATTAAGTGCTTAACAGAAACTTAGGCTAATAAATGGTACACAAGTGCAAACTACTGAACACTTATATTATGAAATATGCTGAGCACAGAGAACAAGCTTGAGAATTCTCATGTCCACATTAACACTAATTTTGAATTTTCAGTCTCTGTTCTAAATATTCAGGGAAACCCGACAGTTTTCGTCCACCATCACTGCATCAAGTTGTAGCTAGCTGCTCAGGAAATCTGCCACTGACACAAGTATCATGGAGTCCACCTGGTGGAACATAATGTATGTGGAGAACACTGTTGGATAGAAACACCCAAAATACTTCTTTAAAGATTCCACTGCTCCTCGAATTGGAAGACTGAGTGTGCATGCACAGTTAATGCTCTCTCTCTTTTTTTTTTTATACTTTCACGCATACACTCCCCTCCAAAAGTACTGCAACAGTGAGGCCAACCCCTTTATTTCTGCTGCAGACTGAAAACCTTTTTTTTTTTTAAATGTCAAATCTAAATCACTATGAGCCATAGGATCAACATCTCAGCTCTTATTTCCTGCTATTTACATCTGGATCTGATACACAGTTCAGAGGATAGCACCTTTTGCCTGAACCCACTCGTTTTTCTTGTGAGCAAAAGTATTGGAACATGTGACTGACAGGTTTGTTTTGTTGCACAGGTGTTTTGTTACATTGATTATTCAAACAATAATCTGTCTACGCTCAGTTTCAGATTTGGGTTTTGCCTGTGCAGACTGTGCATTTATAACTAGAGGAGTAACCAACATGAAAACCAGACGGCTAAAGTTTGGAGAAAGAAGGGATCTGCTCATGATCCCAAACATATGAATTCATCTGTGAAACACAGTGGAGGTAATGATGTCATGGCTTGGGCTTGTATGGCTTTTTCTGGGATGGCTCATTAACCTTCACTGATGATGTCACGCATGATGGTAGCAGCACAATGAACTCAGAAGTCTACAGAAACATTTTGTCTGTCTGTTTAAAGAAAGATGCAACCAAACTGATTGGGAGATCCTTCATCATGACGCAAGTTAATGACCCAAAACACACTGCCAAAATTACAAAGAAGTTCATCAGGGGCAGGAAGTGGAAGGTTTTAGACTGGCCTAGTTAAGCTCCAGACTTAAACCCTATAGCCTATTTTACCTACTAAAGAAGAGACTGAAGGGAGTAACCCCCC
>JAVDPK010000336.1:154935-169548 GCA_034780415.1 Cichlasoma orientale
CCCCCCCCCCCCCCCCCCCCCCCCCCCACAGGATGAATCAGGAGTCTTCTGAAGAAGGGTTACCTTGGAGACCAGCCTGGACCCCTCCAAACGTGTCTGCTCTGCTCTCACTTTCTCTCCCGTACCTCCCTCCTCTCCTCCGTTTTAAAGGTGCATCAGTAATGAATCCAAAACTATTTCAGGAAAGCCACTTTTTAGTCGGCGGGTGAAGCCCTTCATACCTGCAGCTCTTCTGTGTTTTCATAATGCCACAGATCTCTGTTTCATGCCTGCCACCATCAACATCAAAAGAAAAGAGGGGGAAAACACTTGTGTGTGTGGGTGTGTGGGTGCGTGTGTGCGTGTTTCAGGGGGATAACGGAGGGAGGGGAAGTAGGAAGACAGAGATTATAATGCTGAGATGCAGCCACTGAGAGGCACTCAGAGGAACAATTGTCTTATTATTCAAGTCTGTAAGTGCATTTGTTTGCCTTGTTTACCTTCTCTCGTGTCTGAAGACAGTGAGCGCCAACTTCCTGGAAACCTTTCCACAAAGTGATGCTAATCTTTTTTTTTTTCTTTCTTTCTTTTCTGCTGCCAGCTGAATGACGTCTCGCACCGAAAGGGGGCTGAAAAGTCGGCGCACACAGTGAATCCCTCGCTGTGACTCATTCATTTTGTATAAAGGCGACCGGTTGCGGAGACTGAGAAAGAGCCGGGGATTTAATTAGCTGGTTTTTCTTAGTCCACTGCTTAATGAACGCACATTTGCGTTCACACTAACCGGGTTTTTCCCTTTTCTTTTCACCCCCCCCGCCCCGCCCGCCCCCCCCGCCGCTGTGGTCTTAGCTGTGCTGATGACAAGTGCAGGCCTCTCTGAACCTGGAGCTTGTGGAGCCTCAAGGCCAAACTGGAGAGAAGTTACTCTGAAACATAATCATCACAGAAAGTAATCTTATAATGCTACAGATGATGATCACCACTTAGGAGTGTTATTGTAGTTTTTGATTTATTATTATAACGGAGGGGAAAAGTGCAAAGTAACAGAACAGGACTATATGTAATAATAATAATAATTTTAAAGTACAGCCTCTGGTCGCACATTGAGGCAGGATGGTCATTGGAGTGTTCTACTAAATGTCATCTTCCTAACTGTGTCTCTTAATCTTCAGGAATTCTGCAGCAGAGTTTGCTCATTGAACCAGAGAGCCTGGTCTCGCTCAACCTGCTTGTGGCATCTGCAGTCTCCGCATTCACCATAGGGGCGGCGCTCTCTGGCCTTGCTGTGTGCTGGATCATGGCCCACAAGCCTGCAAATCGCCGCCATGGCACCGCTTCCCAGGCCTCCATCCAGCGGCGTGAAAGAGGCCTGCTGAGCAACGGTGGAGGGATGGGAGGCTCTGTGTTGAGCGTCACACGGCAGGGAGGCGGGGAGCGCCCCTGCTCTCAGGGCGGGGAGACCTTGTTTGTCATGCCCAACGGCTGGGTGAAGTCAGGAGAGCTCGACCCTGGTTTTCTGCCCACTCCAGAGCACACACCCCAGCAGAAACGCAGAGGCCTGCGGTTGTCCGACTCCAATTCTGGAGGGTGGGACACAAGTCAGACCTACCTTGGGGGAGGTTCTGTAGGTCTAGGTTCACCCTGCCGCATACCACCCTCTGTTTACCTGACCACCAGACTCTTCCAGCAAGGCGGCGGTGGAAGACACAGCTGTGACAGCCGAGGAAATGACACGCCACGCCAGCACTATGTCTGTCTGAGCAAGCAAGAAAAAGGGAAGGGTACACCTAAAGCCCCCCTCAGAAAGTCTGCAGTTGAATATGTTTACCCCATGACCCCGCAAGACTCACCTGAGCGTCGGAGAGTGGTCTCAGCACCCAGCGCCCCGATGGAGTACAGTGAGCCACTGCCTTTGCGTTGGCCAGCCCAGGAAGGGTACATCCTCAGCAGCCACGGGATGGTACCTGTCCCCCTGCCTCCCCCCTCCATGCCTGCTCCCAGCAGCCAAGCCTATGTGTCCCAGCAACATACCCCCGGGCTGAGCAGGGCTCTGCTGAGAGGGGCCCTGGAGCGAGGGGAGCTGGGTGAGCTGGTGGATCTCAGCCAGCTGATGAGTAAGAAGAACTGCAGTGACAGGACTCAGGCTGGCCAGTGACTGTGGAGGAAATAAAATGGGCAGAATGTCCAGACATCTTTGTTTTGTTTACATAAATAGCCTCTTTCTCTTTATTCTGTTTGTCACTCTCTCCCTTCTCTTTTCCCCACATCTTTATTTCATTGTCACCCCCCCCCCCCCCCAAAAAAAAATAAAATCTTCTCTGCCAGTCTCTCAGGCGACCCCTCTTTCACCCTGTGATGAGCCTCTCCTTATGACTGGCTACTGGGTTTGCCACTCATATTCTGGCTCACATTAATTGGTCAGATGGACTGAGGTTGTTGCTGTGTCTGCATTGCAGAGTTGCCTCTCTCTCCTGATCTCAGTGGCAGCAGGAAGAAGGAGGAGAGAGAGAGAGGATGGAGGGGAGCAAAAGAGATGGAAAGAGAGCCGAACGGGGGAGCAGAGAGGATGAGGATGAAAATGGACATGGCACTTAGATGCTGCGTTCCCTGTGCTGATTGACTGCAGAGCCAGTCGAATACTACTGCAATAGCGGGATGCTTTCGCCCTCATGGATAGCATTAACAAGACTGCTAGCCATCTGTTCCCCACAACATTACCTGTTGGTGTGATTGCCAACTGGGTGCTTGAAGTGAAATTGGAAATTCTGAACGTCTTTAAAGTATCTTAAGCTCTGGGTGAAAAAACTGGTCATTCTGGCAAGACAGAAATTGACCCTATTAATCCTTCAGTTTTTTCACTCTTTCTTCTCTTTGCTGCACACATACAAGACTTGCATACATGTATTTGTACAGGTGGGTATTTAGTATTCTGTGTATACGAGGAGCATGACTTGTGTGCCAAATGCCTCTAACCTGTCTCATGGGGATATGGGACCATAACTCACATCTTTGGAGTGCAGGGCGCAGGACTGGAACGTCAGCACTATTCCTGCCAACTGCATGCTCTCTGTAATGACGGCATTTCAGCTGTCCATCGCTCAATTCGTTTGTTCCTTCCACTCTGTGTACTCTTTAACCACCAATAATTCCACAAGGACATCGGGCGGGATTGTGCCGCAGCACTGGACTGACAGAAAAATCACAGATGATAGAAAGGCGCTGAGGTGCACGCATTGCAATGTAAGAGCACCTTGTCCTTCACTGTCACCTTAGGGGTTTTTTTCTGCTTACACACACAGACACACACGCACATTCATTAGAGGTGCATTATAGAACACAGACCAGTTTTATGGGGCAGAATTTCCCCTTAGGCCCAGAGTGGGTCAAGGTCTCGCAGATGTAATACAGAGCACAGTGACAGTTACAGTGGTGATGATTGAAACCTCTGGCTCATCTCAGAGCCAATAGGGGTGAGCAGAAATGTTCTCAGCTGGCAAATGGGACTATATATTCAGCCCATCAAAGTGTCCACAGTGCCATGAAATGTTCGGCCTTTAGATCAACACAACATGGTTCAAACGTGTAACAGTAATAAAACAGAGACCAGATAAAGAGGGCAGAAGAAAAAAGGGAAAGAAAAAACTCAATGGTATGAGGTGCACCGACAACAACTACTGTGGGAAACAATGAGAATCTGTTATAGCTGACTGGACGACTTGATTGTCACCCCCAGTCTGTTAGTCGACAAATGAATGCTGATTTGTGCTGACCCCGTAGTGAGCAGCAATATATGGTTTATATGTACATAGTAAAACTTTAATTTAGATCAAATCATAATGTTAGACAAACAGTAACTTAGAAAAAATATAGACAGGCATTAGCTTGGAAACAAAAAAAATATGCATTTTATTGTCTCATTGTAAGAGTAACATGGAAAATTCTCACAGTGACCTGCTCCAAGATGGAAATCTCCAAGACACTACGTATTGCCGGTGTCTTTTTTTTTTTACATCGACGTGCCAAACCCAAGTGTTGAATGATTTACCGATGCCTGATTAATGAAGCAAAAAAAAAAAACAAAAAAAAAACAAGAGTGAGAGAAACTTCTTTTAAAGTGCCATGAAAGCATAATTTAAGTCAGCAGTGCGCCTTCCTCGTGTACTGTGGTGTTCAAGAACTCACTTATTGCAGTATACGTATTATATTTCTGCCTTTGACCTTACATGATGAATGTTTCTTTTTTTTTTTTCATTAAGATGCTGACTTGTACTGTTGAAATGCATTTTTTCTGCTCCCTTTATGTGACGCTTCTGATGCTGAATGTTATCAACACTGTTTGAGGGTCTGTTTGTAAATTACTTTAATTAAAGGGGCGGTTCACCCCTCAAAGTAAATGTATGTATTCTTCCTCTGGCCTGTATTGCTTTTTATCCGTCTGGATTGTTTAGGTGTGAGCTGCCCGGTTTGGAGATATCAGCTATAGAAGTGCCAGTCTTCTCTTGAATATAATAGAAGGAGATGGCAATTGCCTTGTGTTTTTCCCCCCCAAAATTGAAAAACTCAGCAGCTATGTCCCTTTCCATATATCATGGTGCAGTTACTCAAAAAAAGGAACCCACAAGCTTGCTGTAAGCAGTTTCATGTAGGAACTATTTTCTCCGTAATGTCTCACCAACGAAAGGTTTATTCATCGGAGAGAGAGAGAGAGAGAGAGAGACTGCCATTTCCTTGTGCACGGTGACATATGTAGCAGGTGTAGTTTGGTTCCTCCATGAAAATGCCTACATCAAAGCTTGTGGATTTGTTTTTTTTTTAAACCCGAGTCATGATTTCTGAAATGTTGCAGCTGAGCTTTTCAAATGTAGTGTTTCAGCACTTTCATTATATTCAAAAGAAGGCTGACATTTCTACAGCTGATATCTCCAAAGCCAAGAAACTCACACCAAAATAGTTTAGGTGAACAAACAGCACCGCAGACCAGAGAAAAGCTTTGATTATAGGTTGAACTGCTCCTTTAATACATCATGCCACATCCTGTAAATATGTAAGCGTAAATATAGATACTTTGTCATGCCCTTTATGATCACACTGTTAATGTTTTCACAGATGCCATGACGTGACCTGAATAGCTGATATGTAATAACAATAATAATGTTCTATAAGTAGTTCATAAGCAAACCCTCAAATGGACTGAAATGCATTGAGGGAACACTGTGTAGCTCACTTGGTGTCCTGATTATGGACACTGCGTCTTGTTCTGTAGTCTGTCTGTCATTGTCAACCAACTGCCATACTGGAGGATCTTGAAAACGCTCGTCAGCATCCTGAGGGAATGAATGTAACCACTTCTTTTGTTTGGCACCATTACAATGTGCAGTAATAAGGAAAAGCACAAAATGTGTGTGGGGTTTTTGTTGTTTTCTTTTGCTTTTAAAAGGAGCTGTTCTGTAACATTTGTGAATAATGTAAATAATCATCCTGAATGTATTGTGCACCTGTGTGGTTTCAGGGATGGGAGGGATGAGGGAAAGGGGTAGATGGGGATGGGAACGGGAGGGATCCGTGCACTTCTAAGCCAGGCGGGTGTTTGAAGTGTGAGGCTATTTTTTTGGTGACGATACTGTGAATAAGACGTATGTACAGTATTTACGTGACTTCTGGCTGAACGCGGAGTTCAGCTGTTTCTTTCCTGTCAGTAGAGTAGAGCCGCAGGCCTGACCTCAGCCAGAGCTGAGCCGTCTCATTTGACTGATGCCTGCCAAGTTTCGCAGTTGCTAAGCTACTGCTGATATAATAATCATCAATCTTTGGAGTACTGCTATTAAATGGCATTATATAATTGACTGCTAATGTTGTCGCGTGTGGTTTTGAATGCACTCATTAAAATAAATGCATGTCATTATGCACGTGGCCACGCATACAGTGTACACACAAATGCACAGCCACTAATGGAGTGTGATTGCCTCCCAGCCGTCTGCAGTGATGTGTATATCATTATCGCACTTTATTTTCTTTAAATGAGACATATTTGTCATGAGATTGGCAGACCTCAGCTTCAGAGCAGGCAGATTCAGAGCAGAGGAAGTGGAAAATGTTTCAGGCATGTGCTTTTCTTGCCACGAGAGGGAGCTGGACACTGGCCTGCATTCATCTGCAACTGAGTCTCACTCAGGAAGGAGTGAAGAACACGAGCTCCCATGGGCCCCCTTCTAGTAAGTGGACAACGTCTGTCTCTGCTGTTGCAAGCCTGATACAGACTGCTGTTTTGCTGAGAGGTGTGGAGCAAAGCTGGAAATAGCCCTTGTTATGTTTTCCTGTTTTGCTTTGAACATCACACAGACAGCAATGAGGTTAACAGATACCCATAAAAAAACACATCAGTTTTATATCTTAAAACAACTGTAAGGCAGATTTAATGCAGCAAAATACCTGGATTTAATACTATAATACAAACAAAAGAAAAACAGTCAAAAATTTCCTTTAGTGATCACTGCAATCATTCTGTCAGCTAGCCTAAATATAATTAACTGAAAGGGGGCCAATGTTTCAGAAAGTTTCAGCTCTTTTTGAAACAGACAGAAGGTATGATATTAAAATGGTCAAAAAGTAATAGCAATATTCCAACTTTTAGCCACCAAAAGCAACCTGTTGTGCAACTTCTTCACATTAATGAATCAGAAATGTCAATATCTTCAACAAATGTCATTCAGAGGAGACAGAATTCACTAGGGGGCCCCTTCGTGCCATGTGGTGCCATCAGTGAGAACTGTGCTTACACCCAGTTTTCCTACAGTTTTACATTAGTATTCTCTGGGTTCTGTAAGGTTGTATGTAAGCTGAGCTACAGTATTTTTACAGTAATCGGCTAGTGCTATAGCAGAATGTAAATTATTAACAGCAACCATGCACACAGTCAGATAGCCATCCTTACTATCTAAATCAGGGATGGGCAGACACCCCCACACACACACACACACACACACACACACAATGAACAATGGGTGAAATATGGTAGGTTACAATGAAAAATCATTAAAGCATACACAAAGACATAAAAATGTAAAAGAAGAATCCATCAAAATGCAATATGAATGTTTAAATTAGCACACATCTTTCATGTTGCCTGATAGTCATCACTGACGAAACACACTCCATTCTAGCAGTTCAGACTCGCCGCGAACATTTGCCCTGTATTTTGCCCTAATTCATCCTTCTTTGAGGAACCCCAAACTTCCACATGTACCAAATGCTTTTAAAAAAAAAAACGTCTCGAGCCTTGAGATTTTTTTTAAGAGTCACTGGCTTTTGAATAAAAGTCTTTCAATAAAAAATAATAGCTGATGGAATCGAAACAGCAGTTTGTGGAGGCAATCCATTCAGACACGCGTAAATATGTGTGCATGGGTATTTTTTCGCACATCCAGTTTAGGGGTAGTTTGTCGAAGAGGTTAGCAACAAAGGCGATGTGGATTGGTGTGTAACAGACGATAAATACAATCATATTGGCCGTGACTATGCCAACAATGTTTTTCTTCTCTTCTGACTTGACAGCCTCCTTTAAAAACATACGGACGATCTGACTGGAACAGAACACAATGATCAACAGTGGGCTGAGAAAACCTATAAATACCAGTGACATAACAGCCCATGTACGAAATGGAATATTTTTACATCTTTCAAAACATGTCCAGAGTTTTTCAGGGTAGTTGTCCTTTCTGGCTATAACACATCCCATTATCACAAACACCCAAATGGCCAAACACACTGCAAAAGCTAGCTGCTTCTTCCTCCTCCATGATCTGGCATGCAGTGGAAATCTTATTACCAAGTAGCGCTGCACACTGATGGCTGCTGTGGTGAAGATGCTGGCATACATGTTGAGAAAATGTATGTTCATGAGAAAAGTACACAAGTAAGTTTTAGCCAGGCAGAAGAAGGCATTATAAATCCGGAAGATAAGGAAGAGGATGAGGGAAAAATCAGCAATATTCAGGTTCAACATGTAGATGTGGGTGTCGGTCCATGAGTGCCGTGTGGCAATGAAGGCACGCAGAGCAGCACCGTTTATGAGGAAACCAAGAAGAAACAAAGGACTATAACCCAGAATTTGAGGGATATCCAGTTTGCAATTGGTACAATTGGTGGGGTTCATTTTGCAAATGGTGTCATTGATGGCCGTACTGTAGTTCATCTTTGGCCCTGTATCAGAATCAAAAAGAATTATGTGTTAATACTCATCTAGATAAGTGAGCACATTAGTGGTAATAATACAGATCTTACTTATTAATGCTTGTGTACTGTATATATTTCCAACTCTTAAAAGAAGGTTTTCATAATAATATATACATTTGTACATTAAAGCATACGATGCTGCTTCGCAGTAACTGTGCTAACCCAAAATCAATAGGTCAATTCAATCAATTCAAAGTTACAATCTTTTTAATACAAAATTTCTCTGCATCTTACTGTGTCTACCCCAGAGGTTAGCAAATACAGGAAACACAGTGAAGGAATTCTCACTTGATTTTGTTCAGAGTTGGGCTGTGGCTACACTGTGCTTAACAAAATTAAGGCAATTGTTCACAAGCAACACAATTATTTGAAAATGATTGTTTTGTAAGACTAAATATGAATACCTTACAATATAAATCTACTTAAAGTGACTTTTGTGAAATCAAATTTAAATATTATTCAAAACCGTCCCCCTCTGTAAACAATGAAACAAATGTATAAACAATCAAGCAGACAATACATACCTAAGACTAACAAACTATTATACGCAAATAACTGGAGGACTGCCTTATTGTGTTCAACAGGGGAAAAAAATCTGCCTTTTCACCTAATCCTTTCCAAACATGCAACACAAGCATCTGCCTTTTTTCTTCATCTCCAAGATGGAAATTAGGTTTGCAGCCAGGTGACATCAGCCACTAACATATCAGCTAAGAGCAACAGTGAAAAACAGAAAGAGTAACAAAGTAACAAGTCTGACTTCCTGATTGCTCTGAAATTTGCCGAAGGCAGAAGAAGGAAGAAGGCAGAAATCATATAAACTTTATGTTCCTGGTTAAGGTAAACTGAAAGAAGCCAAAACTCACCAGCTGACCTGCACTCCTGTTAAAGAAGCTTGCTTAAATGATTTAAAAAGAAGCTACACCAGCATGTCTCCGTACCAGGCTAAAATGTACAGCTATTCTTTGCTTCTATCACTTCCTCTTTTTTCGAAACATGTTCATCTCTGTGGTGTAAAATTTCATTAGAAACGTTAGGGAGAAGGGGCTAGATAGTTAATCAACGCAGTGGTACACCACAGCGTGCTGGTTCTCGTGGCATTATCGCAGTAACCTTCATCTCTTCTACTTTCAGGTGATACATTTAGAAATATGCGCGCTAATAAAAATGAAACTCGTGCAGACAGTTGTGCATACACACTGTGGCTCTCCAGTACTTACAGTGAATTATAGAAAATGTTTATAAAGCTATGACAATTTGTAATCAAAAACAAAAGCATAACAGGTAGGATAAAAAGAACCAAGTTGGGATGGGTGGAGATAAAATGCACAAGTTCAAGAGTTACACTTATAAAGGCAGATCAGTAAAGGAAATGACAAACTGTGGGTTTGTCCTTGGGCAAAAATAGGTATGGTATTCATCATATCGCTATAGCTCTGTCAAAAAACACAACCTGTCATCCGGTGTCAGCGTCCTCAGTGTGTTTCTAGTTAATGTAGAATTTGCTTGAACCTTACTGTCATGGGCTTATGACACAGCGGTTTCAGTTTTAGGAATTTCGTTTTTCTATTGTTTAATATTACAAGTTGATTCCTAGCTTATTTGAATTTTTGCAGTTCTTAAATTTTGTCTTTTTCTGGTAATTCCTGGTTGGTTTCATTGTTTATATCCTCAGGCTTCTTGGTTTAGTTTTCTGAAGGTCTATTCTTGCCTGTTGTTCACTTTCTGTTTAGTTCTTTGTTTCACTCTCCTAGCCTCAGTGTGAAAAATTATTCACAAGCTGAAAACATTCAAGACAGTTGCCAGTTTTCCCAGGAGCAGATGCCCTAGCAAACCCATCCCAACATCAGACAGTGCAATGCTCAGAGAAACTGCCAAAAAAAAAAAAAAAAAAAACACTAGAACTACGTCTCAGACTCTACAGGCCTCTTTAAGCATGTTAAATATTAAAGTTCATGACAGTACAATTAGAAAAAGATTGAACAAGTATTGCTTGTTTGGAAGGATTCCCAGAAAAAAGCCTCTTCTCTGCAAAAAATAACATGGAAGCACAGCGTAGATTTACAAAGTTGCATCTGAACAAACCACAAGCCTTTTGAAACAGTGTCCTTTTGACAGACAAGAACTAAGTGGAGCTGTTTGGCCATAATGCACAATGCCATGTTTGGAGAAAACCAAACACAGCATATCAGCACAAACTCCTCATAGCAATTGTCAAGCACGGTGGTGGAGGGGTGATGATTTGGGCTTGTTTGCAGCCACAGAGCCTGGCCACCTTCCAGTCACTGAATTGACTATGAACTCCTCTGTGCACTAAAGTATTCTAGATACAAATGTGAGGCCATCTGTCCAACAGCTAAACTAGGTCATACAACAGGAAAACAATCTCAAGCACACCAGCCAATTTACAAAGGAATGGCTGAAAAAGAAGGTGTTGCAATGGCCTAGTCAATGTCGACACCTAAACCCTACTGAAATGCTGTGGCTAGAACTTATGCACAAGGAAATGCAAACCTCAATGAACTGAAGCAGTGTTGTAAACAAGAGTGGGCCTAAATTTCTCCACAATGACGTGAGAAACTGATGAAGTCATCCAGAAAGTGATTACATCAAGTTGTTGCTGCTGAAGGTGGTTCTACAAGCTATTGAATCACCGGATGTACTTTTGTGTTCACATGGCAGTAGACTGTAAAGATAAAATGCACCAGAGGAGGCAGCAAATTTCACCAAGAACAAACAGGAAAGTAATGTTGCTTGGAAAATATGTGTCAGTATGTCAGTCCTGATTGGGAAAATGTTTAAGCCGTTTTCTGTTGTCGGCTGATGGGCCAAAAATGCCCACGATTCCTCCAAATGCCGTCAGAAGCAGACAGTCACAGTACAACAGCCAAAGACTCCAGGATTAAACATCTGTTTATGAGCGAACACGGATAATTGAAACAGACTGAAAAATCACCAAGACATCTGCAGGACTTTCTCTACCTTCATTCCGCCTGATGGAACTGCTTCAGGCTCATGAGTTATTTTGTCAACATGTCCTCATCAAAGTGCTTCTTTCCAATCAAACAGACGGGGGGAACCGCCTGGACGCGGGCCAGCCTGGCTGACACTCACGCAAGCCAGACGCTGCACAGTAACAGTTGAGTTTATGGGCATTTAACTAGGAAGTTGTGCCACGGATTCATCGCAGAATATGTGCTTGTGTTTGTTTGGCGTTTTTGTGCCACTGTAACCATAATAATGCTTGTAACAATCATCATCATAATCTTTTATACAGCTTTAGTCCAGCAGTGGGTTCAAATTTTAGGGCTTCAGTGCAGACGGCGATGGACAGTGAAGTACGAGTTACTCATTCTGGCTCCTGGCAACATTGTATATACAGACTGTCATGGTGTCACGCTCTTGAATGCTTAAATGTTAGTGATTCATAATGTGGGTTTTAAGTTTATCCTTCCTGTGAATGGTTTTTGAGGGATCCAAGGTTAAAACTATAATGACAGAGCATGAAATCAGATTGGATCAACTGGAGAATATTAGTTTGTCAACAAAGACCTGGATTTCCACAACAACAAAAGAAGGGCTGAAAGTTCATCCAGCGAGGGAAGGGAATTATTGACGAAAGAAACCGAGCGTGATCGACTGATTTAAATGGGGTGGCCGAAAATGTAATCTGGAAACATTTTCTGACAGCCTAAATGGAAATAATGAGAATGCACGACACAAAAACTGATGACAGAGCAGAGAGGTTTGGAGTATGAGCTTGTCCTTTTACAAGTTAAGTCTATTTTAGGCCGTGCAGTTTGGTTTCAGGAAAGTTTTGCTGTTCGCGTTCAAAAAAGGAGCAATCTGCTCCAATCGTCCGTGGCCTCTGTGGACTAAGCCGTGATCCTTGAGAAAAGCCTGAAGGTTAAATTTAGATGAGCCTGGGCCATCAGAACGAGCGTTGCCTTGTTCTTCAGTTGGAGTGGCTTAATTAAGTGAAATACCTGCGCATCAATGCAGTGTGTCCAGCCGATCTCACACTATAACACCCTTGAACATTCATAATAAGATAAGGAACTCTAAGAAGCAGAGGAAATGTCAGATTAGATGTAGTTTATTAGTAATTACAGTTTATATTTTGCAGTTATTGCATTTTTTTTTTAGCAATCTTCCGATTTTATTAAAAGCTACTTTATGCCTTAAAGATATTATTCTTTGGAAACAAAGGGAGAAATCTAATATTGCACAGGATATGAAGGGCTTCAATATTTCAGATGCAGTCTGTTGTTAGCATTAATTTGTTTTAAATCCCCTTAGGCCTATCCTGTTTTCACAGGGATATTTCCCAGATCTGCTTTGATCTGATATATTTTGTGGATATATTTGGCTGCTAGTCTCATTTTGCTTGACTCACACGGGCCGTCTGTCGATCTGCTCCTACCTGTCTCTCTCTTCTCTCTCTTCCCCTGCATTCATTTCTGTCTGTCTGGTACTGTTTGAAAGTGCCCTTTACACGTCAGTAGTGAGGCGGGTGGTGCAGGGAGGTGGGGGTTTCCATTGCTCTAACTAGGTCAGTGAAGACACACCCCTCTCTCCCCTGGCTGTGCCCCTGCTCCTCTCTCCCTCCCCCCTGTCTCCTTTCCCTTTTCCTCTGCTCCCTGCTGTGACGCAATGCAGACTTTCTGCAAACCTCCTGAAGCTGAAAAACACAGCACAGTCTTCCATTTCATTAACTGACTAACACATCCTCCAAATCGGCATCCAACAAAACAGCCGCACAAAAACAACTTTCATAGATGCCAACCCAGCGAGATGAATCAGCTGTACCATGTGGACCTGCTAATCAGCCAAAGTTTCAATGATTTGGCCCAGCTCCTTGCTGTGATTACAGATTACATAATGGTCCGGCATTGCATAATGTTTGTGGGGGTTGACGATCTGTGGTGGACTTTTGCACATTTGGAGGAACAGTTTAGTGCGGCCACCGTAAAGTGTTTGCTTTGGGAACAACATGCTCTTTTTTTACAAAGTCTTGTGGTGCACACCAGTGATATATCAGAGAGAAATTAATGCATTTATCTGCAATTCGTGAAAGCCATAACATACTCAGCTTGTTCCTTGTAATGCGACTGGCACATACTTCTAACAATTTGGACTAGAAATCACAAAATAAGCATAAGCGCTACCTCAAAGTGTTGCATAAGTCCAGCATGTTATAGCACAATCCCAACACTGGATGTCTCCGTTTCTGCTTGCTTTACTATGATGAGTCATCTGGGAGGTTATATATGAACTGAATTACCAATCTCACCCATGCCTGATTCTAAATGCATCTGAATAACAATCCGGAGATACATACTGTTCACTGCATGTGTCTAACTGATCTTACAAGCAAAATAATTAAAATCCATGTGACACATATCACAAACTCCAGTCATATAACCATAAAAGAGCTCCAAAATAAAACAGGTTTATCCATTGATTTGTTTATTTTTAGCCAACCCTGCGTAAATACGGAGTGACAAAAGCATTCTTCCCTGATTAGATAATTTGTGACAGTCAGAGGAGCTGGATTTAAGGGAACCGAGGATCTGAGTGGAGTACGGGATGATGAAAGAAAACAGGAGGATGAAAGAACAGTGAGATAAAGCCGAGAGTATGGGTGTCCAGTAGTGCCCTGGGGATGGCACACAGCAGATTTAGGTCATCAAAGATTGAGGAAACACAACAATGTGAAGTGGTTTTTATTGCTGTGGATGGAAATGTCACACTGTTATCAGCATCCATGTGTTATTACATGTGCTAGTCCATGTGCATGTGCATGTGGTGTGGGTCTCAGTGCTCAGTCTTATGTGTGCGCAGTCACACTGAGTTGGGTGTAACTGGGTCAAGTTCACATGGCAAAGCACGTTGCTTCATGCCGGAGATAAACACAACCTTGTTGCCATAGTAATCTCCCTTCCCTCTTACCACATCTTTGCATGCTATATATTTGTATTTGCATCAGATGTATTTGCACAAGCTATACATTGAGGACAGTGATGCAGAAAATCCCACTGTTATCAGCGGTGGGTCTCAACAAATTTAATCAATCACGGCTGTCTTTTGTTTGGATGTATTTCTTAAATCAGAGGTTCCATAAGAACTGTGAGTGCGTCAACGCCACAGAATCCTCCCTCTATTCAACCATTCATGGGTGTGGACGTGAACCTGCTTTGTGAAGAACAAAGAGCAGAGAAATGTGGAAGGGTGGGGAAAGGGAGACAGTGACTGACAGAGCAAGACATTTGCTGCTGATTGTGTTTGTCAAGACAAGTTCAGACATATTGTAGAGATGTAAATATAGGCTTGTATGTGTGTGTGTGTGTGTGTGTGTGTGTGTGTGTGTGTGTGTGTGTGTGTGTGTGTGTGTGTGTGTGT
>JAVDPK010000337.1:0-15707 GCA_034780415.1 Cichlasoma orientale
TACTTGTGTACAGCACTTTGGCCAATGGCATTGATTTTAAAGTGCTTTATAAATAAAGTTGAGTTGAGTTGAGTTGATGCAAAGGTTTCTCCAGTTGCTGGTGCAGTATTCTTGTTTGGGACCAATTTAGGACTAATGTCCAAATTCTGACCCTCTAATAAACTCAGTTTAATAACTCTGGATCAGTGACTGTCCTACTTTAAAGCAACTTGGGGAGAAATTTAAGGGAAACTGGACCTGCTTACAGCTCTTTACCTTCATCTTCACCAGAGACACTTTGCACGATCGCAGCCCCTCAGTTCATCCTCTGTCTGTGGGCAAAGTGGATGATGACCTGCTTCTAGAACAAACTCAGCATTAAAGTTTGCAGTGTGTGAAAGATTTGTACAATGAAACCAGTAGAAATATTGTACAAGCAAGCCATTAAGGTTATGGATAAAAAAAACCAAGATCCTACCATTACTGTGATATTTTATAGACGTATGGACTTTTAAACTGGACTGACCTTCATAAGTTTGCAGATTTGTGCTTGATTTATAAGGTAATTCATAATCCAGCCCCAGCTCCTCTCACTGAGTTCGTCAGCCGGAGCACCAACAGCAGGCGTGTGACTAGAGGCTCTGTGAGAGGGGACTGTGTTATCCCTTTGAGGAAGAGCACTTCTGTGAGAGGGAATGGAACTCACTACCAGATGAAATCAGACAAAGACATACAAGGCCTTTACTAAACATTTAAAAAATGGCTTGTTGATTCATACACCTGCCAACACTAAAAGAAATTGCATCTGTTGTGCTGTATTATATTTATTTATATTGTCTGAATGTTTTTTTTTTTATTTTTTAGTAGTTGTGTTCTGTTGTTTTCCTAATTGTGTTAGGATTTGTTTAGTGTAATATTTTCTTCTTACTAAAAGTGTGTTTGAGTTGTTTTTATAGTCTTCTATTTTATTGCTTTTTTTAACATCATGGTCAGGGGACTACAGATGAAAAATAGCCTTTGGGCTAATTCTGGCTTTTTTACTCATGTCATATCATGTGTTTCATTAAATTGCACTGTCCCCTTTAAATAAATAATCAAATCATAAAATAAAAATACTTCGTTAGAGCCTTTAGAAGGCTGTAAAAGTGCCAATAATCAGCTCTCTGGCCTTCTAGTAGGAGACTCCATCCACTCATTTTATTCTGCTTATCCAATTCAGGGTCACGGGGGGCTGGAGCCTATCCCAGCTGTCACAGGGCGAGAGGCAGAGAACATCCTGTACAGGTCGTCAGGCTGTCTCAGGGCCAACACAGACAGACAGACAACATTCACGCTGTTAGTGTTCTTTTTTTGTGAAGGAAGGCATCACTTTAGTTCAGATTTAAAACATTTGATATTAAAGAATCAGAAAACGAGAAATAACAGAAACACAAAAGCTTTGGGACAGTCCAGTTCTGATCCATGAAGACAGGAGGAGACACGGGAACGTGGCTCCACTTCTGAGCGCGGGGCCTGGACGGACAGTGGGGACAAACCGACTCTGGATGGGCCTCTGCAAGCGCTGCAAACGTGGAGGAAGTTACCGTGGGAGTAAGCGCAAACATTTTCATCAAAGTTCATTAAAGCAAATCAGCTCATGCTTAACGAGAGAGAGAGAGACTGCTGACCTCCTGCTAACAAAATGAGCAGCTCGGGTTCTAGAAGAGAACAAATGATGCGAGTGTTGAACTGAGACATGTAGATTTACTGGAGAGAGCTTTGTGATATTAATGCAACAAATTTTTGGTGTGTTTGAGACTGAGATCAGCCATCAGTGTTAAATATGTCTGACTCCTGCTGCAACTGAAACTCACCAACTGACGGTTTCTGGACAAGCCAGGAAGTGACCTTGTTACAATCAGGGGAAGGCAGCAGGAGACAAATTAAATAGTCATTACCTTGAAGAGTGTTAGAGGTCATGCAGGAGAAATGTTGGCAGTTTGAGGAAAGTAGGGGCAGACCTGAGAGGAGGCTGAGAGAGTGAGGAGGTGAAACCCGGAGGCCCAGGGGCGTCACCTGAGTGGGAGATCACAGTCGAGGGTGCACGGTGTGCACTTTCCATCGCTTGGATACAAGCTTTTTTTCTTTTTAAAACCTTTATTTTACCAGGAAAAATGTTTGTAAACGAGAACTGGCTCTCAAACACTGATGGCGTGAAGAGAAGACGTGACGGCCTGGAGACACAGCACCACATCAGTGCTGCTGGCTCCGGAGAAAAGCTGCAGAGAGGATGACTGCTGGCAGGCTGCAACGTGAGAACTCTGTCTCCTAAAGTGGCATTCTGGAGAGAAGACAGATGACTCAGTCTGAACTTGAGGACACCTTCGAGCACGTCACAAGCCGAGTCAGACACGCTGGGGCAGCAGGCTGAGGACGGCAGACTGATCCACGAAGTCAGTGATGTTGTGGGAGCGGAGCTGGACTCGCTGATGGCAGCATCAGAGAGGAGGATGCTGTCTAAGCTGCAGGCCGTTATGGACAATGGCTCCCACCCACTCTACCACACGGTGATGAGACACAGGAGCTCATTCCTACCTGTGGTCATCAAACCTGATAACTCCTCCCTTAATAGGTGACACTGTGGTTCATTATGTGTACATGTACATAGCAAGTTCCAGATTTATATTTATTATCACAGCCACTGCCTTAAATGTAGTCATAATGTCCCATTCTCTCCTTGAACATGCTAACATGCTAACAGAACATTAGAAGAGATTTACTCGCCCTTTGGTTTCACCACAGTTTGACCTTCTTATGTTGTTGACCTGAGAAATGTTACAGCATCATCAGTGCAGGCAACATTGACCTTTCCTCTTATTACAGTGCAGCACCACGTTAGCTGTCGTAGCTGCTACTGCAGTGACCAGAATGGCTGCAGCCACACCACCCGTGAGACTTCTAATGCAGAGAAACAAAAACGACAGTTAATCGAACCGTCCCTGAATGCCTCATGAATAATTTACAGGAAAACATTTTATAGAAACGAGCTCGAACAATAATAGCTGGGACATTTCAGAAGTAAGCAGCTTGGCTCGCTGCTGCCCTTAAACTCTATGAGGGTAATAATTCAGTAAGACTTCATCTGAACGTGGCGTCTGGGGCCTCGGGGACCCCGCTCTCAGCTCGTGCCTGCAGCTCGTGTAAGCTGGAGTGAAGCATTTCCTCTGAGATCTGGTCAAGTCCCGTTTATTTATATAGCACATTTAAAAACAACAAAGGTTGACCAAAGTGCTGCGCACAGAGATAAACAGGGTAGAAGGGAAAAATAAATAAATAAGTTAAAACAACACAATCTGAAGTTAGCAATCGTCTAACAGGATGTTACGCTGGAGCCAAATGCTAAGGAAAAGAGATGTGTCTTTAATAAGGATTTAAACGAGTCTACCGTCTGGGCTGAGCGAACATGGTGCTGCTCCTGCAAACGCTCCATCACCTCTCAGTTTCAGCCTAATTTTTGGTCTTTGTAAGAGGAGTTGGTTAGATGACCTCAGAGGCGTGTGTTCATGGAGTAGCTCACACAAATATGAAGGTGCTAGACCATTTAGAGCTTTAAAAGTAAGCAATGAAATCTTAAAATCTATTCTAAAACGGACAGGAAGCCAGTGAAGGGATGATAAACCCGGGGTCCTTGAACAGTGACGTCCTGCTTCTGAAGCGCTGGCGCTGTGGTAGTACGAGTGTGCGTGAAGGTTTCCTGCTGTCGTCTGAATCCGGTGGATGACTCCGGTGCTGAGCTGGAAACAGCACGGCGAGATGCACCTCCTCATGAAAATGCAGAAAAACTCTGAAAAACCAGGCAAAGAGAGACTTCAGTTTCAGCAGAGGGGCACCAGCAGCTGCTGCTTTAAAGACCTGAGCCTGTATCCACAAAGATGCTGAGAACGCTCCCAGAGAGCGCCGACTTCACACTGATGTCACCAACAGGAAACAGACTGCAGCGGCTTTTATTCATCCACGCTGTGCTGATATATTACAGGAAGAAGCCATGACGCACATTTCTAGTTTGTGGCAAAACAAATATTTTAAAATCATACACAACATACTGGTATGTATATACACGACTTTGCTCAAATGTGATGCAAATGTGCAACCTGGTGCACAGTGGGGAAAATAAGGATGTGGCTGCAGGGGTGGGGGTGGTGCAGTGGGTTCAGGGGGGGTGGTGTCAGGGGAGGCTGACTGACTCAGCAGGCCTATGTTATATGCAGTGCAGCAGTGCAGCAGTGCAGCAGTGCAGCAGCACACTGGGACGGGAGAGGAGAGAGGCTGAAGCCAGCCGCGCGGTTCTATAGAAGAAACAAACGTGCAGTATACAGAACACTGAGGGCGGGTTCACGGTGGGGTTCTAGCAGCAGACGTGCAATAAAGGAACAAATAGTCTGTATGAAATTTTAACATCTTTGACCTCCATTTGCTGGAAGCACAGCAATAACTCAACTGAGCCTCCTGCCCCCTCGCCTCTGGCTACCTCATACTCTCTGCTTGTGTTCCTGTGGGATGTTATTATGAGGCTCAGTGTGGATGTGTGAAGTTGTCCTGGATGTGTACCTGCAAAATGGCACACATGAAGACATCAAATCTGTACAATTCTGTTAAAGCAAAACTAAAATAGTTAAATGCAGCAAATCTTGTGGATCAGTGTTGGTGGAATACACAGATGTAAGGGTACATGTGTTAGACAAACGTCCTCAACGAACTTGAGGTGAGCACAATAAGGTTTTTCTGTGGGTGTCTCGGGTTCACGTGCATCGGGTAACAGCGAGGGCGGCGGCCCTGGTGGACTGATTGAGGCTGGGGGATTGGGGCGTGGAGCGTCCCCTCTCTCACAGGAGCTAGTGCCTGAGGTTTACAGATGCTGTCCTGGTCATGGATGCTGGACCAGCTGTGCAGGTTCTCAGTCTTTTTTAAGAGCTTAAAATAGTGACTTCACTTCTTTAAGTTGCACCTCTGATCCAAGAGGCTTCTTCAGTCACTGACCACCTCCAAAGGGGACAGCCCCCACTAGGCTTTAAATACCTGGGACTCTCCACCTGTTGGTTTTAGAACTGAAGAAGCCTCCTGGATTAGTGAGGAACCGTCTTCAAAAAATGTAAGTTTGCTCTTTTGAACCTGTAATTCTGGAGCAGCTCTTTATCCTACGTGGGAGTTTGTCCTTCCAGTCTACACGTGGGAGGAATAAGGGAAAGGATGATGGTTTTCCGAAATCCAAAGGAAAACAGGAGAAATGAGATGCACAGGAAGGAGCAGGACAGAGCAGATGGTCATATCTCCACTTGGAATTTGGACACGCTGATTTAAATGACATGTTTCTTATAATAGAAAAGCGCTATAGAGGTAAATGTGATTAGTGTGGAAACCAGAGAACACGTTTAATTACAGAAATATGAGGCTGAGAGAGAGCACCTGATCCTCAGCAACATGAAAGTGAAACTGGATCTTCTTGATTTACCGATTTACGGCCATATTCAGTTTTTACAGACTTCATACCAGCTTGTGGCGGTAAAGCATCAATATTTCATTGTTTGCCAAGAGCCAATAAAAAAGAAGAAGATGATGACTCATCTTTTATTCTAACCAGGAAGGAGTCTGTCCACCTTCAGCTGCAGCGCCCAAAGCCAGAACACAGAGACAGAACAGACAGAGGAGGCTTGGCTCCCAGAAAGTCTTCAGTGCGTCCGGAATCTGAAATCTTCAGATCACACCTGCGCCTGCAAGAAAGGAAAGCTGGCTCATCACAACCTGTCCAGAGTTGCTACTTAGACTGAATTATCATCGTCTTTCCCTCAGAATAAGTCAAAAAGTTATTAACGTCTAACATACACAGCAGCAGTTAAATCACAGCATAGTCACAGGTGGCAAACACACCTCTGTGTGTGCGTGTTCTGTGGGCGACTGTGGATCAGATGAAGGCACAGCCAAGTCCTGCAGGTGGAGTCAAAGTGGAAAATTAGATAAGCATTTAAAAAACTTTGAATTTGTAGCATCTGTTAATTCATTCGTTGTTCATCTGTATGCACAATCAATCAGTTTTCAGTTTTCTGTCTCAAAAATATAAAACAGGTGCAGTGAATGCATACATAATTATATTTTCCCCCATAAATGGTATTTATTACACATTTGATTGTTTATTTGTACATTAGTCCACCTTCACTGGTGTTTTTGATGCTGTGTTTTCACTGCAGTATAAAAGAAATCGAAAACATTTAGATTAAAATTTAATTTTACTCAGTTCATCATATCATGTGTTGAAGAGATTATCAAGCAAACAAGATATCTGAGTCTCCCCACTGGAGACAAGAGGAAAGGAATGAATGATGATGCTGAACTGGTAACATTTCTTCTAAAAAGGTAACATCAGAGATGTTAATGCTAATGTTTACAATGTAGCAATAACTTACAAAGGGAGCTAACTGTAACATCACTGACAGTGCTGATGTTTCTGCTAAACAGGCTTTTTGTTTATATTTTGAGACAAAATGCTGCTGCTGTGCGCTCAGTCAGTGCTTCATAGAACTTGCAAAATGTTCAGTATTTATCAGCTCCAAGTCCATCGTGATGGCAGAACGATGCAGACATCACAGCTACAGTGTAGGCTTGATGGGGATCAAACACAGGACTATAAATAAAGCTTTACTTTAAGTCAAATTAAGTATGCAAAGTGTAACGAAGGTCTCTTACCTTTTTGCATATCCAGTAGAGTAGAGCAGCAATCAATAGGCTGATCAATACAATTCCAAACCCCACAGCTGTAATAATTGCTGCAATGTTAGTGTGACCTCCTGAAACAGAAGATGAGTTACAGTCTTAAAGACTTGAAGAGATATTCTAGAGAGAACAAACCAGATGTTCTCCACTGAACCATCCAAGAAGGAACTGGTCCGATCCAACTACCAGCCAGTAACTTGTCTAGAACTCCTGTCGGGCATCATGACAGCTAAGATGAACAGGCACATGGTTCAATACATGAGCGGGGGCTAGAAAAGAATTGGCAGTAACACCAGAGGAGCAAAACATCAGCTACTGGTAGATAGAGCAGTCACTCAAGACTGTAAGACCAGACTGACCAACCTGTGCACCGCCTGGACTGAATATAACAAAGCCTATGACTCAATGCCTCACACATGGATCCTAGAATGCCTGGAACTTTACAAGATCATCAGGACCCTCAGAGTCTTCGTCAAGATCTTAATGGGCATGTGGAGAACATCACTAGAGGCCAACTTCAAGTCACCATGCGGGCTTTACCAAAGAGATGCTCTGTCCCCACTGCTGTTCTGCATAGGCGTGAACCCCTTCAGCCAGATCATTATCAAGACTGGCTACAAATACCTGCAACATGGAGCAAACATCAGCCACCTCCTGTAAATGGATGACATGAAGCTGTACGCCAGGAGTGAATGAGATATCGATTCACAGAGCCACACCACAAGGATCTACAGGTCTCCAGGATCCAGGTTTGCAGTTTAGCCATGAGCTTATCTTTCACATCAGCTGCTCTGGCATTTAATGTACCAGTTGTTATTGGGGCTTGGTACCCAATAACAAGAGAGTGAGGATGAGGATGATAATGATGATGATGCATTCATTCATTCTGGGAGCCTGATCCCTGCTTTCCTGTAGCAGTTGTGGCATTACGGTTAGGGTCTTGTATTGGACTATTGATCATGGACACGGCAACTATTCACATGAAATTTTTTTTGCATTTTTGGCCACAGCGGCTTTTATCAACAGTGTAGAGGGACAGGAAATGGGGGAAAGATATGGGGAAAGACACGGGGCAAATTGGGGACAAGCCGGGACTCAAACTCACGCCGTCCGCACCGCAAAGCGGCATATGAATGTGGTCGCCTGCTCCACCCCTGAGCCACCCACGCACCTGAGATTGTTTTTTTTTTATACATTTTTTCACGACTCTTTTTTTTTGGTATAATTTTAGAGGCTAATGGGTCTCCATATCATGTTTCCAGTTTTGGTTCAACCAAAACACTCACAGAAGCAATTCACAAAGTAGTGACAAATGTATTTATTTCTTTTATTTTGAATCTGGTTTTATCAATGGTCTGATTTCTGTTCCTGAAAAGTAGGACTTATAGATTGTAGAAATATAATACCTCAATCTGAATATTTTTACATTAAATTTCAGGAAAAAAAAAAAGCATTTATTGTAAATAATTGAGTGGAAAAATGGCATCTATCCGATGTTTTCCCATGCAGTCTGTCCCCTTAAAACACTAATTTTATTATATTTTATCTTAACGTGATCTTACCTTTGATTATTCTCAGGTGGATGTTGGTGCTGTGGGTCTCCTCAGCATTACTGAGCTCACAGGTGTACACCCCCTCCTGTTTGGAGGATAAGTCCTTCAGCATGAGGCTGCCTGACTCTGACACTTTCTTCACCTGCTGCCTCCACCCGTCCGACACCGAGTAGATGAAATTGGTCCTGGTCTGCTTTACGACGGTCTGAGTGTTGTTGAATCTCCAGACGAGGCTGAAGTTGGTGAGGGAGGTGTTTGGGGAGGTGCAAGGGATTGTTACACTGGTGCTGGGACCACTGATATCAGCTGAAAGCACACAATAGAAAACAAACCAAAGCTACAATCTCAAGCAGTTATAAAGGAGTCCAAACAGCCTGAAACAATCTGGAACCCAAAGCAACAGCAAACCGGCCCAGGCAGTCACACATAATTCAGACCCAGAGTTTTATCTAAGGCAACCATCCACACACACCTAGTTCCTGAAAATCACAGAGGTTATTACAAGTGATGCACATGTAGACTGGATGGGCAACTTCCCACGCACACTCGAATATCCTCAAGAGGATGAAGAACTGGTCCAGCGTTCCGCGACCAGGACAAAAACAGCATCGTTCCTCTTGAATTCAAGGTTCGACTAACAAACAGACCCTCCTTTTCAGCACCCTGGCATAGACCTTAGCAGGGAGGCTGAGGAGTGTGATCCCCCGATATTTGGAGCACACCCTCCGGTCTCCCTTCTTCAAGATGGCGACCACCACCCCAGTCTGCCAATCCAGTGGCACTGTCCTAGATCTCCACGCGATGTTTCAGAGGTGTGCCAACCAAGACAGCCCTACAACATCCAGAGCCTTCAAGTGTTTGACGGGGTGCAGGGTATTGTTATGGCGGTGCTGGGACCACTGATATCAGCTGAACGCACACAATATGAAACAATCTCAAGCAATTATTAAAGAGTCCAAACAGCCTGAAACAATCTGGAACCCAAAGCAAAAACAAACCAACCCAAGCAGTCCCACACAATTCAGACCCAGAACTTTACGTATCCAAGGCAACCTTCTACATGCACATAGTTCCTGAAAATCAAAGAAGTTATTATTAAGTGATGCAGTGTCCTTGATTGTATAGTGCTTCAAAGGTGACACTTGAGTTTGTCCTTTCAAACAAGAATTGATTAAATAATTCAAAAGATAAAAGTAATGAAAATAATTGTTGCATTGCTTTAAGCAGGGAGGAATATTTTGTAATCTGGCTGCAAGTAGTTCTCAAATTTCTCTGGCATGTCGAGCTGCAGTCAGGCTGTAGAAGGAATTCTTTGAGGACTTCCTTGATCTAACTGACACGCCTTCTGTAGTGGAAGCAGAGTCTGGGAATGGGGGGGATGACTCGCCCATCACTGGAGGTGAGGTCATTGAGGTGGTTAAACAAGTCCTTGGTGGCAGGGCCCCTGGGGTGGACGAGATTCACCCTGAGTTCCTGAAGGCTCTGGATGTTGTAAGGCTGTCTTGGTTGACACGGTTCTGCAAGCCAGATATTACTCCTTCAGCTTGATGGCTCCTTTCACCTCCGGTGACCACCATCTGGTTCAGGGAGTACTACCACAACAGGCACCAACCACCTTGCAGCCACAGCTCTGAGCAGCAGTCTCAACAATGGAGGTGCGGAACATGGTCCATTCGGACTCAATGTCATCAGCCTCTCTCAGAATGCTGTCGAAGTTCAGCCGAAGGTGGAAGTTTAAGATTTCACAAACTGGGGTCTCTGCCAGGCATTCCCAGCACACCCTCACAATACGTTTAGGAGCATTGGGTCTGTCCAGCATCCTCCCCCGCTACCTGATCCAGCTCACCACCAGGTGGTGATCAGTGGGCAGCTCAGCTTCTCTATTCACCCTAGTGTCCAGAACATATGGCCACAGATCTGATGATATGATTACAAAAATCAGTCATCAACCTGTGACATAGGGTGTCCTGGTGCTACGTGCACTTATGGATATCCTTATGTTCAAACATGGTGTTCGTTATGGACAAACTGTGGTTCATTTATTTAACTCCTTTCACAATATCTATTTTTCCATGTTTGTCAACCAGTTTATGTGCAACCCAGTTCCAGTTGCTCTGAGCCACAGTTTGATAAGCTGAGGTGGACGAAATGCTCACCTAGTTTCCTCAAAGTGGCTCTCCTCTTGTTCCTGCGAGTGCTGATGGTGCAGATAAAGATGAGGTCATAAACACCGGCTGAAACCATCAAAGAGCTGTTGATGCTGTAAAGCAGCTGTTCAGGCTGCTGGACTGTGGTGGTGTTGGTGAAGGTGATGTTGGATGGAAGGCTGGTGGACCAGGTAAGCTGAGGTTCAGGGTAGATCCCCTCTGAGCTGCAGGTGATCCTGTTTTCAACCTGACCAAGACTGACTTCATTAACTGGAGCTAAAACAAAATAAAAGATCTCAGAGTGACTGATTATATTTCTAAAATTATCAATCTGAGAGCACGTGTAGAAATGAACTGATGATTTCTGCATGTTTCTCATACCGTCCACTTTCAGGTTCACAAATGACTCCTGGTTTCCTCTGATGGTGCTGGTGTGGCACTTATATCTACCCTGGTCCTGAACTTGCACCCCTGTCAGCTGCAGTGAGGAGTTTCCTTTGGAGATCTGGTCCTTGAAAAGTGAAGTTCTGTTTCTGAAACGCTGGTCCTGGTGTCCAAGCTGGTCTTTGTTAAAGTAAAATGAGTGGACATGAAGGTCTCCTGCTGTCCTAAACCAGTGGATGACAATTTCTTCCCCAATCTGGAAACTGCACAGTAAGATGCATCTCTCCATAAAAACACAGGAAACCTCAGAATCTGAAACATCAGAGAAACACTTAAAGGTTCAGTTCAGGAAACACAGCATGAATCTCTGTGAGCTCTCTCCAAGAATCTGATCTCACCACAAGGAGCCTCCTGAGGCGAGACCAAACTTTTATTTTATGACTTCTTCCTTTTATTTAAAATTAACATTTCTCTAAATCAGTTTTGTACACAAAATTAAAGAAAAGAAAAAGGAGAAATCTTACATTCTACAACTTCCGGTTAATACTGTGATGCACATTATTCCAGTTATTGTCTTGCTGTGTCTTTGTGTCTTTGTGTTTTGGATTTCATCAGTCCACCAATTTCCCTACTCACACCAAAGGACACACTCTGGATCTAATTTGTTGCTCTGGCCTCACCCCTTCCAACTGCTCTGCAGACGAACTTCCTTTTACTGATCATTTCTTGCTCTCATTCAGTGTTTCACTCTGTCTCTCCTTAACTAAACACCACGGCCCATCTCATTCAGGGACATCAACTTGGATATCCTTTCTGCAAATATTGCTAGTACTCTGATTCCTGACCATTCTTCCACCCCATATGTACTGGCTCCTCAATATAATATTTGTTTAACTGGCATTCTCAATTCTCTCACCCCAGTCAAAACACGGTCTGTTTCCTTCACTCATTCTGCTCCCTGGTTTACCCCTGAACTCCGGTCAATTAAATCCAAAGGGTGTCAATTAGAGTGTCTCCATAAAAAAACTGGTCTCACTGTCCATAAAGACACGTACATATTTATTATTCTCTTATTACATTATAAGGACTCAATTATCCAAATCTGCCTACTACTCTGGCCTTATTTCCGGCAACACCAAGACCTGGTTTCACTGCTAAATAAAATTCTCCACCTCCCTGACTTATTTCCTTCTCATTTTTACTTCACTGTAACCTGTAACTCCCTCATGTTGTTTTTCAGTGAAAAAAATCAACAAAATCCACCAACACCTCTGTCCTGTTTCTCCTCCCTTCATCTGAACTTCCCCACCTCTGTCAGCTGCTCTCCACCTTTCATCTAGCCCTCCACATGTCTTCTTGATCCTCTTCCTGTAATTCTGGTTAAATCCTGCCTCCCCTCTCTCCTCCCCTTCATATCTGCCATCATTCACTCTTCTCTTACCACTGGAATCGTTCCCACTCTCTTCAAAACTGCAGCAGTCGCCCCAATTCTGAAAAAGCCTGGTTCTGATCCAAACAACTACAATAATCTTTGCCCCATCTCTAACCTACCCTTCATTTCCAAGATACTTGAAAAAACTCTTGCTATTCAACTTCACACCCATCTAACTCAAAACAGTCTTTATGAACAACTCCAGTCTGGTTTCCGCCCCCGCCACAGCACAGAAGCTGCTCTATTGAAAATCACGAATGACCTTCTCATGGCAGCTGACTCTGGATTTCTCTCTCTCCTCATCCTTCTATTGGCATCACCCACACCCCTCTTGACTGGTTCAACTCTTATCTCACAGGCCGCACTCAGTTCATCCAGCTTAAGTCTTTCAACCCCCCCCCCCCCTCCAGTTACCTCAGGTGTGTCTCAAGGCTCCTGGGGCCCCACCTTTTCATCACTTACCTCCTTCCCTTGTTCCATAAATTCAACATCCATGTCCATTGTTATGTGGATGATACCCAGCTCTATTTATCCACCAAGCCTAACTCTTCCCTCCCACCTTCCTCTCTCACCACCTGCTTATCTGAAATCAAATCCTGGTTCACCTCAAACTTCCTTTAATTAAACAGCGACAAAACTGTTTGGCAGTTTCTCCCCCCACCATCAGCAGCTCCTCCTGATCTAAGATGGACATAGTTATTTTGTTGCATCCTAAGATTCAGCGTTCTGTCTCTTCTGCCCTGTTATATAGAAGAAGTGCAGACATGCAGAACCTCCCCAAATGAGACAGGGTCCCGGTTTCTCCCACTGCCTCTGTCTCTGAACAGATAAGACTTGTTTGCCCGATCTGCTGCATACAAAATGCTTCCAAAAGTGTTCACCCGTCTGCCTTCACACACATGAACCTGAGTGACATCCATTCTTAATCCAGAGAGTTTAATACGATGTGGCCCCACCCTTTGAGCTATAACAGCTTCAACTCTTCTGGGAAGGCTTTCCACAGGTTTAGGAGTGTTTATGGGAATTTTTGACCACTCCATTGAATAAATACCCAGCACTATGTGGCATACAGAAAAAGAATGTGATGTGTGCAATTAGACACGTGACGCACTTACGGTCCAATTTTTTTCACTAATGTCTGTAGAAGCAGTCTGCATGCCTAGGTGCTTGGTTTATACACCTGTGGAAGTGACTGGAACACCTGAACTCAGTGACCTTGATGGTGAGTGGATACTTTTGGCAGTATATTGTACATCCATCTATAAAACTGTGTTTGACCTGCACAGTATAATTGGACTTCTGCCCAGTAATGCAGCGGGACCCTGTATAAGTAAGGACTCACTGCACTGCAGCGTGCTCTGTACAGACTGAATTCCTTCTTGCAAGAATAAAACTTTCAAAGAGAGCTCCAGCTGCAGACTTCTGTTATTTAATATCGTCTAACATTCAGATATTGATCCAAGACATCGTCTGTGTTACAGAGCGTTGATAATTACAGCATTTTTATAGACATTTTAATATTGTATGTGAGAGAAGAAGAAGGAAAAATTACATGAAAGTGATTTGTGGTGTTGCGGAGCTGTACAAATGCACTTGTATTTGCATTATGAACCACTTTCTGACTAAAATCCATCACTTCACTTTAAAATGCACATTCTCCGCACATTAAGAGGAAATCTTAATGCTTATTTAATGATATGCACTAATAACTGTGTCCACAGTACAGATTTACGACCAGTCTGCAACACAGTAAAAGCTTCTTTAAGTGTTAAAAAGCTCCTGCTGGGATTTAATGAAGAGTTGTGCTGAGCTTAAAGTCAGTTTTCTGTCTCCGGTCTTACCTGGCTAAATCACCTTTGCTGAACCCTAACTGGTCAGGAACCGGTTATGTTTTTTCACTGATTCTCTCATGCATGTTTTAAGCAGATGAAATACTGGGAAATACGCGTTACTAAAACCTCTGAATGAATCAATGCCGCACAGTAATCACGGTAATGCGCATGTATTAATCTGTGAATGCTTGATTCTAATCCGCTGCGGGTTCTGGTTCCGTTTCTGTTCCTTAATCAAATTTCAGTCTGTTTTCATCTTGCTCACCGTCCCTCAGTCCCTCTTCTTTAAGCCCGTCTGTAATGAAGTTACTGTGAGGATAAACTGGCCTGCAGCAGCACAGCTGTCCGCGCTGATTAAACATGAGGATAATTTGGTGCAAAATAATGTTATTTAGAAAAGGCGGCTGCCCGTGTTAAACTGGAGTCCAGGAAGAGAGCCTTTAAATGCATTATTATTATTATTATTATTATTATATTATTATTATTATTATCAAGCATAAATTACACCAGTATCTGAAGATAATACTGACAAATGCACCTGCATGAACTGGTAACCTCTGGTTATTGTTGGCAGACCTTATGACACTGACGGGCTGAGGCGACTTGATGAAAATGATAAATGTGCGGATGCTGCACCGGGAACACGGACAGTGGAATACAGTTAATAACCAGTTAACATGGAAACCAGTTAAAGTGGAACGCCGGAGTCAGCGGGTCAACCAGCGGAGCCAAAAACATGTCTTACCTTCTGCCAGAGTCCACGAACACAGCAGGGACAGAGCCAGCAACCCCCGCTTCATCTTCCATGTGCGTTTAAATCATTCCCATCTTTATTAAACATGACAGCAATTCTCACGCCTCCTGTCGCGGCCTCGCACTGACATTTAGCTCTTCATTGAATTTTAGAAGAACACAAAGTTGCAGTGAACGTGTGTCACAGCAGACCTGCGTGTGTTCTCCGTGTAGAATTGTGAGCAGGGGCGGGCCCGAGAGCTTAGTTTGGAGAGGCCGCGAGAGCTGCAGCGAGAGCGCTGCTGTGCTTAATTGGGTAAAAATAAATAAATAAATAAAATTCTAATGACCGGCCGGTTCGGCCTGGAAACGACCGGCCGTTCGGGAAACCTCCCGAACCCTCCGATGGCCACCACGCCCCTGACTGTGGGTCTCCATCAAAAGGCAAACGTGGCTGTAGATTCCCATCAGGATGATGACGATGATGATGCCGAGAATCATCACATGAGCGATCAGGAAGCGGCAGAGACGGTCCACGGTACGAGCGATGTGAAATCCTGTGAAGCCAGCACTAAGGTCAAAGGTTATTTTACATTTCACAGCAGCATATCTGATTGAAGGGCGCTGCCCTGGAACTATAAAGCTGAAACTATTGATACCATTGGCGACTGGAGAAATGCTGGATTTTAGCTGCAGCCTGCAGACCGCGGTCAGCGAGACAGCGTAAACGTTCTTGCGCTTCTACGCTGAGTTTTACGGTAGTGATGTTCAAAAAAACAACCTGTAATAATTTTATTTTTATACATCTCATTATATAAAGCACTATGACAGGCCTATTCAATTACTTTTTCTTCTGGGCCAGATTTGAAAATTTTGAGATGCCACTGGGCCGAAAACCCCTACT
>JAVDPK010000337.1:63890-79821 GCA_034780415.1 Cichlasoma orientale
CAGTACTCTAGCTGCAGCATTTTGGATCAGCTGAAGGCTTTTCAGGGAGCTTTTAGGACAGCCTGACAATAATGAATGTATGAACTAGCGGTACCAGACGTACTAGTCAGCCTAATTGTTAAGGTTTTAATTGATGCCCGGAGCTGTAAATGGTTCTAAAGGTTATGCATCGATCTGCCACCAGAGGGTGCTGCAGCCCTGACATCATTCATAATGTAATCACTAACATTTAACTCTGGACAATGTACACAGTTTTACACTAAGTCTCATTTTTAAATTGACAATTTTTTTTTATTAATCAGGATAAGCAGAAGTGGATGGATGATAGTATTTCATCATCGGTATTGTTTCACTAATTCTCAAAACTGTCATTTTTCTGCAGTCTGGAGATTCTGCATATGTGAATGTTTTCATTAGGCTTTTAATTATGTTTTGGTACTAAACATACGTTTTGGTTAGCCTGGAAAACGTGCCTTATGTTTGTTTTCTATGAAATAATTATTTCTGATTATAGTCTCATTTTTCTAATTGCCCATCACCACAGTTTGTTTTAATGTTCTGAAAATGCTGCTGGTAGGAACTTGAAGAGCAAAGTCAAACTAACAGGTGGAATCATTTTGACTGAGCTGAGCTGCTTCAGTCATCAGTGCACTGGGTACCCCTCATATCATTTGGGGGGGGGGGGGGTGAAAGTCATTCATGGCATTTTACAGTGGAATTATATTTTCAGTATAAAGGAATTTATTTCATACTGAAACACGTTCAGTTATTTCACAGGTTTGTGTGTTTCCTGTAATCACCGACTGTTCCTCTGAGCAGATGTTTCTGCCTAATCTGTAATATGCCCATCACAGCTGTCAGTATTGGCTGAGTGAAGGCGGTATTTTATAATGAAAACAGCTGCTTTGTTGATTTAATGAGTTCCAGCAGTTTGAGCACTAAATGAAAACATATATAATTTTTGATATTTTGCTAAATTTTTTTGAACCACTAAATATTCTGTGAAACCTTTGAATAAAATCATTTTTCACCCTTTGATGTTCTGCTGTCACTTATGTTCTGTGGGTTTAAATATCAGCTGTGATTTTTACAGTCAAACCTCTGATTACATTCAGCCGTACGTGATTATTTTTCTCCCTCTGGTGAGATGTTCTGTCCAATAACGAGAGTGCGATTTGAGAGAAAGGTGAAGGATTCTTTTTAAAATTGTGTTTTCCACATTAAATCCATTAAGAAGCCACAAACACCGATATCACATTTATAAAGCTTTCAAGAAATTCAGATTGGATTTTATATAGAACAAATGTCTCATTCAGAAGTCATAAGATGGTTGTACAATCTGTTTCATCTGCTCGTGATTATGGTGATATTGTATAGCCATGCTTCTATATCTACCTTGAAGCCTTGTGATTCTGTGCATCAGTGCATTGAGATTCAGCACAGGTGATTCTTTTCATACTCCCTATTGTAGCTTGTATGAATGTGATATGCAATTTAAGGACTTACAAAAGTAAACAATAATGCATGTGTGTTAATATTTATTGTTGAAGATCATTTTTAAATTACAGCTGTTTTTCAGAAGTCCATACACACTGCGTCACTTCTCCAGGGTAAAGATGGGAGTATGAGAGGTTGTTGGCATCAGATCAGTCTCATCCTTCACTGAGGAGCTCGTTCTGTCCTTTCCATAAGATCCGCTATGTCCTGTAACCGTGGACCAGTCTGGACTGGACTAAAGCAGGGGTGGTTCCCACAGTCGGTACTCCGGCACCAGTTGAAGGGTGCTCCTCCCAAAGCACAAGATCATTATAGCCACACTCATGAGGAGAGGAGGGTGCTGAAAGCATTTATATTAACTGAAAAATTAAAAGACAGAAAACCAAACCAAGAGGAGACGTGTCGGTGTGGTCACTCTTCAACATAATCAGATGCTGTAGGTACATTTGGTTTGCATTAAGCAGCCATCGTAAAATAAAACTAGAACAGATGAGATTAAAAACAAAACTACAAACATAAAGAAACCATTAATTCACCTGTCTGCTGGGAAAATCCATTTTCATCTCCATCAGTTTCACAGCCTTCTTCCTCACAGACACATGACCCTCAGAAGTAACAGAAACCATTAAACAGCATTAAGGAGGACCGGGCCATGGCTGCTCTGTCCTGGATCAGAAAAATATCTGCAAACTTTAAAATGCTCCTGAGACGTTTTCTGTGCGCTGCTGTTTTTAGCTTTGAACACTTTGCTGCCCTCTGCAGGACGCCACTGGAAATAAGAATGAGTTCATTGCCTGATTAAATGCTGCACGGACTCACCGCTCCATCTTGTGGTGCCAGTGGGTATTACATAGAAGTACTACCCAGCCCCAATTCAACCGCTTTTGGACCAAAACCTCAGAATCCTGTAGCGTTAGCTCATATTGGGAGGTTTGAAGAGCAACTGCGTGAAATCATTCAGAATTTTAGGATTTAGGAGCAGAATTACCACAGCCGAGAATGCAAAAATTGCAATATTAGAATGAGGAAAAAGACAAATCTTTAAATAAAAATGAATGTCTTTAGGAAAAATAAAATACATACTTAGAATTAAACATCCTGCATTTAAAACGCTCAGTAAAATTATCACCATAAAAACATATTTAAGTGTGTGACAAACTGACCCTGGGTCAGTGTCTGATGAGCTGTTCACTGCTTTATAACATTGTGCTGCTGAGTTAGTGGGAAATGAGCAGATCCTGCAGACAGAGGGGATTATTTCTGACACGATCCTCATAATACACATTTCACTCTTCAGGCTTTCATGCCGAGCCGGATTTTAAAGGGATTAAAATAGACACGACAAAGTTTTAACATGAACACACGTAAATATGCCGTCTTTCACATCAAGTCCGGAAAGGCCCTTAACACGGACATGCGCATCCAGCGCAGCACGCGCTTCACGGGCACCGGCGTGTCTGTAGTTCGGATGACTCAGCACTTTTGCTGGTGGTTAGCGTGTGGACCGAGCCTTTGTTAGAGAGACAGGTATTAACGAGATATCTGCACGGAGGGATGGTGCTGTCGTAGAGAACAAGTTTGAAGTATTTAGCGGCCACTTTTCTTCCACACTGTTTGCAAACGGGATACCATCCTCACGCGCGTTGGGTGGGTATCCGAGGTAGTCCCACACTGCGGATTTTAGTTTAGCTTTGAGGATGAGACTGGTGAAATCTGTCGCTATTTTCACCGCTGTGTGTCTAAGAGCGGCACCACTGACCAATGAGCAGCCGAGACGGAGCGGAGCTGCGCATGCGTGTGCGAGATTCTCAGCTGGCTTGCCTTTTTCCCTTATTGCCGGTATTTAGCAAACACCCACAGTATGATAATGGCAACAACTGGGACAGTACGTCACACTGCACAGAGTTCCTGGTGAAGAACCGCGCCTCACGGCACTTCAAGTAGAGCCTGTTCTTGAGCTGGAAGGATGTTAAGAACCAAGTCTACAATATCAACGCAAAGAAAAGGAAAGTTTTTAGTTCATCAGCTGCATTGGTAAGTTTCAAACCTTATACATCAAGACTCTTCCACCATGGCTTTTTCTGGAAAACTGCTGTAAGTTTTGTATGCGTTAAGATTTGAAATATATAATTTATGAACAGGATAAATTAGAAATTCACCATTTCTGGGGATTTGGGGGGGCGGGGGTAGGTTCATTTTCATACGCATTTGCCGTAGAGTCTCAGGTAAGGCATGAGACTATCCTCTTCACTCTTCTCTCTGCCCCACGTCAATGAAGGCAAAATGCCCAAATATTAGAGGATCATGAAATGATCCATGACGACGGAGGGATGCGAATGGGGGACTGACTGGTGCCACCAACCCGCTTGGCTTTGTGACAGACCTTGAGACCAGCTGTTCTTTAGGAAACAAACTCATTAACACAGGGCGCTCTTTAGCTAATTTGTGTAATGAGAGAGCTTGAGACTCAGTGCATCCTGCTCTGCCCATGGTGGACAGGCTGGAATGGAACAAGTTGATTCTGTGTTCGTGCTTCATACACACAACTTGAGATCAGGGGGACCTGTAATTGGTTTATTGGTTACATATGGACTAAGGTTTTGATTCATACTATCATTTCAGTGTGACACTCAAGTTTCCAAACATCCCCTGAACGCCTCAGAGCTGAAAAACATTCTGCTCCGCCATCTTTGTGGTAACTCAGTCGGTGCCTTTGGTTTCTAAAATTACATTTTGTCTTTGTCAAACTGACCAGACAAGTTATTTAACCTCAAACTATTTAAAATAAATAAACATATTATCCAGCTCAGTGTTTCCTGAAAAGTTGGCTGCTGGAAATATGTAGTTCTCATCATACTGAAGTGTTTATACATTTATGCCCTTCATAATTAATACAGGGGTTTTCATTATTCCCCAGATTCTATTGATTTACTTGTTTTCACTTTATCATTTCAGAATGCTTTAAGAAACAATTTGTTGAAAAAACACAGTTCACCATACTTAAAGCTTCCGCCCGTTCATATGTTGGTGGTTGGAATGGTGGAACAACCACGAGTCCTGTCACGGGAGCTTGGGGAAAATTCAGCCACGGCAGGACTGATCAAAATGAACAAGGTGGCATCCATAACTGAGGACTTCATGTATTTTGTGTCCTGAGATCTCTGCAGTCAAAAAGATCGAAGCAGGAAAAGAGCAGATTCCATTTGGGACCATCCTCCTGACACAGGTACAGAGACAGGTGAAAGAAGAGGGGAAGAGAAAAGGGGGACACATACTGGCATCCATCATGTACAAACAGGACAATCTGAGGAACCGTGGATTACCACCACCCTCCTCCTAAAACTGGGCTAAATGTACTTTAATCTGAGTTTTCCATACAGGCTGCAGATACACCTGCACACTTGATAGTACTGCGTTGGCCCTCGTTTTGTGTTCATAACTATCTTAATTCATAGTGGCAAAGATTCAACAGGGTGCTGGAAATATTCCACAGACATGTCGGTCCACATCAACATGATGGCGTCACAGTTGTGACAGACTTGTCTGTTGGACCCATGATTAGAACCTCCTGTTCCACATCCCAGAGCTGCTATATTGGAGTGAGAGCTGATGACTGGAGGCTGTTTGAGTACAGAGAACTCATCATGTTCAAGAAAGTGTCAAACATCCAGTTATAAAATATATAAGAACTGACTGAGTCCTATATGCACCGTGCATATAGGACTCAGTAAATTTATAGTCCTAATTGAAAATGCAATAGGCTATTATGCATTGTTAATACTGATGTTGCAGCTAGGGACACATTTCAAATTTTAACATGAATTGGGCCAACAGTACCATTTCCCGTCTTACAGGAGAAAACCCAGGCGTCACTGTGCCTCTGGAGGGAGGCAGCAGTTTTTGATGTGCCACTTGGAGAAATTCTGACAGTCACTCATGCAAAGCAAGAGTTGATGGAGTCAAACTTCAGACCACCAACTTCAAAGATGGAGGTATTTGTTAAAAGAAAGCAGAACCTATATGGTAGTGTATTAACTGACAAAGATTAATCATAATATGTCTATCATTTATGTATTATGCATCGGGACGGGGTGTCTTTGTAGTTGGACGCTGTATAGCAACTTTTACGACTGCCAATAGCAACTGAGGAGTTGACCACACTTCATTTTTGGTCCTAAAAACAGCACCGGTTGTTCTTTTTGATCCAGTTACTAAATCATTGGGTCAGTGATACTGAGTGCAAAAGTGATTGGTGTCATGGAAACCACTGAAGGGCATCCTGAACCTTCTACCAGCTGATGAAACAGTCCTTGAAATTGATGAGAAGCTGTGGGAACCACATGATGACCTCTTAAAGGTCAAAGTTGTGATCAATATTCATAAAGTGGGCAGTAGGATTACTGTTATTACACCAATTCAGGGGCAGAAGTAAAGCCCATCAAGTTTTGTACATTTGCAGCCATGTTTTTGAAGTTTGTACAGAACACATTTGTATTCTAAAATGAGCTTTGCTGTAGAGCCAGTATCACCGTTTTTGCAGGTATTGATGTTTTTTTTCTATAGATATTTGTCTGTTTTTGAAAGACATTTATTCATGTAAGACTTATTGTTCCTACTCCCTCACGTAGGTAAAAAACATTCAACCGACGTTGGAAAAAAGCTGGCAAAATATCCCAAATCTCTGCAAGATGTTATCAAGGGAGTCACTGTAGGCACAGGCTACCATTCCCTTGTCCAACAGCTGCAAAGCAGAATTGAAAATGTGAGGCGCACGTCAACACCCAAAATAAGAAAACACTAACTCAGACAAAGATGAGATCCCATTAGAAAAGAGCGCGGCAATGCAAGACACTCACGGGCGCATTAAATGGAACGTAACCCAACAGTAGGGCCAAAAGGGAAACCCACTCTCGATCAGACCTGAACAGTGGAACATGGAGGAACTGAGCCAAGCCCTTGAGCCACTAGAAGGCTCTACAGTGTTCCTGAGTGGACAGCAATACGTTACTCTGTGCTTCGACAACTTGTGCAAAGCCTGAAGAAGTCCATACAGAGTTCAACTTTTGAGACTTCACCAGCAAGGTACTTCCAGCCTCAGAACAGCAGAATATAGAGACCGTTGTCAAAGACAAGAAAAGCCTATACACTGTTTCTGTCTACATTCTTGTGATACAGTTTGCAAAGATTACACCATAAATACACACACATATTTTAGTAAAAGGAGAGTGATGCACATGGAGTAAGCGGTGTTGCATCTTCAGACGTTGATGAAGATGAGCTTTTGCATGACAGACAGCAACACTGCATGTTTCAGGATACATGGCTCGTGCCCGTTGTTGACATTGATCAGGAGGGACTAGATACACTACGTCTTAAACAGCTGTTCGCCGCTAGTCAGGGCAAGTAACCGGCGCTTCCTGCCCGTCCTAACAGTGAGTGGACAGTTTGGTCTCCATCTCATTCCAAGATGCTGCGCTACATTCAGGCACCCAATGGGATGATGCCAGCGCCCACAAAATATGTCATAAATGATGTGGCATCTTCTATTGACCTTTTCTTCACCGACATGATCCAGCTGACTTTACAAGTGACAAACCTGCACGGGAGGCGTTCAGTGTCAGGATGGAACAGATTACAGCATGCATGAGACTTCTCATCCTGGCAGGTGTGTAGCAGTCCAAAGGGGGAATCTGCCCACAGCCTGCGGGACGACCAGAATGGGGAGAATGGTGGTAGAGCAACGAACTTCATAGGAGGTACGCACCGACTCACCTCAAGCACCAACTCTTGGGTTTTTCATGGTCCAACACCATCAATAGTTCCTTCTGTTCAAATGTGAAATGAGTAAATCCTCATCTTCAGTGCAAACAAAAACTCCTTTTGCACACTTGTCATTAAAAAGCTTTTCAGTGATTCCTTTAAAATCGAGAAAAATCTCCACCTTAAAATGAGCAATTGTCAACAGCTGATCCTTTGTATACTGATGGATTTCTTCAGAGAGCCAGAATAAATTTTAACCAGAAGCCACGACAAGCTTCCAAAAATCACCATGAAGCTGCGAGACCACAAGTGCCCATCAGAATCATTGGAGGTAGCCAAAATACACTGGAGTTTTCCCCAACCTAGTCTAATAGAGGCAAAAAAAAAAAAAAAACCTAACTAAACTCATCCCTAGTCTTCGGGTGGTTACTGGTGAGGGGTACTTACTCACTAAAGCCCAGGAAGTCTGAACAGGCCCTGCTATGCAGTTACTGCCAGAACAACCTGGATGTGATCCCGAGCATAAAGCTCTACTCACTTTGACCACCACACTAAAAAAAAATATATAAATACCCAAAAAAAAAAAAAAAAATACAAGAAGGTCCCTAATGGACCCAGTTGTCAAACCTACTGAGAAAACTCCAGGTTTACAGAGCCACCGACCTCTACAGCCCAGGAACTAATCATTTATGAAAACTACAGATGAAATCGCTCAACAAGTACTCCAAACCAGGAAACTCAACTAAAGTTTGCTCTCAAAACACCAACATCAAGCTCAAAAGGACACAACTGGAGGCCACACACACGATAAACAGCATGTTTAGCAGAACCATCATAACCAAAACCCATAAATTTCCCATAATATAATAATTTAAAATAATTTTAGAAAACATTCCTGTGGGCTTAGTGGTTAAAGCAGACGACCACATACATAAGCCGCGTTGCGGTACGTGCGGCACAGGTTCGAGTCCCGGCCTGTTGACGATTTGCCCGCGTGTCTTCCCCCCATTTCCTGTCTCTCCTCTAGTGCGAACAAAGCTGCTGTGGCCAAAAATTAAACAGCGTTCCTGTACCTCTTCAGAACCGCCACCCAGGCTCCTGCAGTGAGGTTAGTGCCGGCAGCGGGAACAAACCTGGAGCAACAAATCAGATGGATGTTGTAATGAGAGAGAAGGCATTCCTGCCAAAGAAGTTACGACTTTGTGTAAATAGCTTAAAAATGAGTCGGCGAATTTACTTTCCTAAAAACCAAAAACTCAAAGGTAAGTTGAATTACATGAGGTATATTGTGTATGCCTATTTGATAATGTCCCTTATACATATTGTAGGCCAACTGTTAGCCAGTTACTGGGCACTCACTCAACAGGTGTCACAGCAGCAGAGTTAGATGACGAGTTGGCCAAAACATGCTGATCAACCACTCACTTATGTGCGATCCAACAAACAACAACTCACTGATGAAACCACTCTGCAGGTCGCTGCATGATTCAGAGATGCCTGTATGCAACACAGGAAATGCAGAAACTCTGTATGGAACCGAGTGAAGCACTAAGGTAGGGGAACTGCACTGTGTTTGACGTGTGCATTTAATTATAATCTTACATTTTGTGGCATTTCTTCCCTGTTTCCAATAGAAAAAGAGGCATTCCGTGGGAGACCCTGACGGCCTTTAATGCTGATAATGCGGGTGTCACAAAAGGCAGGCACAACTCTTATCAGCAGACCAGCCAGCCCCACGTCCAGGACCTAGTACAGATAGCCACTGGTTGTGGCATCAGAGCAGCCCAGCTACCAGGGGAAGACATCTTGGTGGGGAAATACACCCCAGTGTCCTAGCTAGCGGTTGATCGATCACCAGGCGCCGCGCCTTGCTGAGGCGCACCTGCACCAGGCTGATGATTTCACCGGTTCACTTTCAGAACTCCGCAGTGAGAACAGTTAGCAAACAGGCACCCCCAGACTCCGCCCCGGCTAGATCGCTGCTATTATCGCCACTCGTGCCTGTATCATTTCAATCTGCAGTCTACCACAGGGCACGGGCAGTTTCAGTCACAATGTGCACGTGCGACCTCACTACCGTCGTGTGTGCGCTTGATTTCACGGGCTGCAGAAATCAAAACAACCGGCACAAACGTGAGGGGAAGAAAGAGGAAAAAGATTTCAGGCTTCCTAATGAACCAAAAATCCCACAGTGAAAGGTAAATATCAACCTTCGTGTATTTTGATACACAGATTGAAAATTTAATGCAAATTTATTTCAGCTTGGGAGAAAACCTCAGGCTGCCCATGATCTCAGCATTATATGAAAATAAACCTTGCTGTGTGGATTTGATAGTATGATTTCACAAATTATCTTCCACACTTAGCCTGCCGGCATTATTTATTCTTTTCCAGCACATTTTGTGAATGTTCAACCAAACACGGTCATGAGGAAGACAAACTTCTGCACCAGGTCCCCATGACCAGCAGAGAGAAGCTGTATTTGGCACACTTGTCAAACGCTTAGTTTATTTACCATAAATATATTTTGATTACCTTCCTCAATATTTTTTGAATTTTGGAATGCTTATAAAAGTTCATTGTTGAAGCAGAAATTTCATAACTTTTTCCAGGTTGGCATCCGTTTTCCCAGAAAGGTCAAAGTAATTGCGTGGCCTTCGGTATGGACAGATTTATGCTGTTAGGAAGGATGACAGCAGGTAGTAGGGTATGATTTCAGACTGTGTGTGTATGCATTTTCAAAGGAGGGTAAATCAGGCCATGTGGTTGATTGGTCTCCAGAATGGACAAAGACCTTCACATTAGTGAGACCATCTCACAGTGAGGATGAAGTGGTGGGGAAGCTGCATGATATATGCATGCGGCACAATACCAGAAATGAAAGGAATGGATGCACAGTGTGGGCACAGATCCTGTGCCGTGCACTCAGGTGAGATGCCATACTTGTCCACAGTAAAGCTGCAGCACACATTCAGGCACTGTCGTTTGAAAGGGGAGGAGCACTAGCTCAAGTTGGTTTGGGGCATACAGTACGCATATTACATCAAATGTCAGAGTTGTGAAAATTTATCAGTGGTTAGGCTCTTTAATGTCTTCCTGCCAGTTTGACACAGTGAGTTGGTTCAACCCGTTTTGATTTTATTATTATAAATTCTACATGTTTTAATACAGAGCCAACTGTTGTACAGTTTGGACATTTATTCAAATGTAAGCAGAGAAATTTTACAGTGTTAAATATGCTTAAAAATCTAAATAAATTGATTACATTGCACTAACGGTGTACTTTTGTTCCTAAGCACAGTATACCCACTACACAAATGGAGACTACACCACTGAGAAGATCGTAGCTGTAACCCTCAAAATTGTGAGAAAGTTGCACAGAAGCCTTTCAAACCACAAATTTTATTTTGAGTCGTCACAGTTTTAGTTTAGCAGACTAATTTATAAACTATAGGAAAACCAAAAGAAATGGCCTGTTGTGCACAATTCACTAAGACCACAGTTTAAAAAAAAAACAAAAAAACACCACACCCACTTTGATAAAAGGTAAATGCAAATAAATTAAATAGGCCTAGTATTTTTCTAGGCCTGCAGTAGATATTGATGCAATCATTTTTCTATCTTTCAGTGCCAAATGATGTGAAATCTATAAAGACTGCAGATTTGACTGATTCAGATCACCTGAAGCTCCTCAGATACTGCAGCATCAGATGGTGGAGGACATCAGCTGGCTGATGAAGAGCTTTATCAGAGCAGACAGAGGCATTTATCAAAAGCACAGAGCGCCCATGTGAGCTCTGGAAAAAAGTCCCCTCACCGTCAGCTCACCTGTGCAGGTCTCCCTCTGCATCTTCTCCCATATCCACTCTTTTCCCTGCGCATTGCAGGAGAGGAAAAAAGAGACACGGTTTACCTCGGATGGCAGCGATCAGCTCCCCTGTCTTGCCTGTTTGGAAAACGGGGATTTTCCACTTTTCATTTGGCCATTTTTGGGGGTCAGGCAGCTTAAATGTAGCTGTATAAAGTGCTGACCGCTGTTTTTGTCTGCTGATCACTGATCAATGTGTCACTGGCAACACTGTTAGCGTACAGGTCTCGACCTGCGCGGCAGCTGTTACAGTGCATTGTGGGATTTGAAGTGTAAGTGGTGGGAGCGCTATTTAGCCGCGGGTCATTATTAATAGTTATATGAAATGATCTCACGGGCCTTATAAAATTAGATCGCGGTCGGGATGCGGCCCGTGGGCCTCGAGTCTGACACGTGCACTGTGCACGTGCATCAAATGATAATCAGCAGGAACGCGGGTCGCAATGAGCTGAAGTGACGGCTAATCCAAGTGAATCACGAATAAAATAGACTCCCAGAAAATTCAGAATAAAAGAAACACCTCGATTTAAAGAGAAATTCTATCGGAACTATTTTCACACACACACACACACACACACACACACACACACACACACACACACTTCGTGTTTAAATGCCTAATATAATAAATTGTGCCGTCATAGTGTTTTACATAACTGACATACACGCAGATAAAATTACAGGTTGGCTTTTGGCCCGTTGAACAATAATCAGCAGCGAATGAGGAGCACTACCACAAAACTTTGGGTAGAAGCGCAGATTGAAGAGGCGGCTCACGCACCGAGCTGAGCTGCTTTGATAAGCGTCGGTACTCACCGGAGGTTTGCATGTCTCAGCTCTGCCCGCAGGTCCAGCGCGCCCCGCATATCAGCTCCGAACCGCGCCTCCTGCAGCCCGTCTGTGCCGATCTTGGCTCACCATTCTCCATCAAATGGTATCTGATTCCTCCCGCCAGGCCCCTTATTGGTCCCTGTCTTGTAAGGAGCTCGCCCTGATTGGCTAACAGCAGAGTCCTCCAGGACATGAACTCACGCAGGTTTTTGTTTTTTTTTTTAACTCACGCAGGTGTAAATAATTGAGCGTCAGGGTGTGACGTCAGAAGAGAAGAAACTAGCGTTATTTAACTTTTTTTTTCTTCAATAAAAACATTAAATTAAACTCATAACTATAAAAGATTTAAATTAAAAACTATTCTTCCCCCTGAATGACAGACAGATCATAGACATTATGTCTTTGGGCATTAAAGGCTGCGTCTCACACAAACGGGCTCCATCTAGTGGTGAAACCACATACTGCAGCAACAATACATCTACCTGAGAGGGTTAACTCGTGTGTGAATGAGTCCATACACCGATAACATCTTACAGTTTGAGTCCAGTGTGAATGCTTTATGTCTGCTTACAGTTGATTGTGTTACGTATGAAGTCTGAATGTGAAACGTAATTAGATGTCAGATTGTGCAATCAAAAGTATACAGTGATGAAAATCAATATGACAGTAAATATTGAAGTAAAGGACCAGTACCAAAGGAATTATATAAATGTTCAGGTTCACGCTCATTTGCTTTCCACCGTTTGCAGTTATAGAACCAGTCTGACTTCTTTCACTGAGTGACCTTCAGTGATAACCTTTGTGATGGAAAGTTTGTAGCTTGACATCTTTTTCTCCAAAGGAGTGTAATACGAATTCTTATTCAGCTTTTTTATATTTTCCCCACCACTGGGGTGTGAGGTCACTGAGGTGGTTAAACAACACCTTGGTGGCAGGGCCCCTGGGATGGACAAGATACGCCCTGAGTTCCTGAAGGCTCTGGATGCTGTACGGCTGTCTTGGTTGACATGCCTCTGCAACGTCACGTGGAGATCTGGGGCGGTACCACTGGCTTTGCAGATCAGGGTGGTGATCTCCATCTTTAAGAAGAGGGACCGGAGGGTGTGTTCCAACTATCGGGGGATCGCACTCCTCAGCCTCCCCGGTAAGGTCTATGCCAGGGTGCTGAAGAGGAGGGTGTGTCCGTTAGTCGAACCTCAGATTCAAGAAGAACAATGAGGTTTTCGTCCTGGTCGCGGAACGCTGGACCAGCTCTTCATCCTCTCAAGGATATTGGAGTGTGCGTGGGAGTTTGCCCATCCAGTCTACATGTGCTTTGCATCCCTCAGAGTATCCTGTGGGAGGTGCTGCGGGAGTATGGGGTGTCTGGCCCATTGTTGCGTGCTATTCAGTCCCTGTACAACTGCAGTGAGAGCTTGGTCTGTATTGCCGGCCATAAGTCGGACTTGTTTCCCGTGAGTGTTGTCTGTTTGCTTGTATCCCCATTAGCATCCGCAGCGTGCTGCCTCAGCTATTCTTCCTGGAGTCCATTTACATAAAAACAATTCCATTTTTATTAAGAACATTGTACTTGTTACCATTTTAGCTCAATTCAATCCAATAATACACCACATCATCATCGCGCCTACGTCACTACATACATATACTCGTGCATATATCATGATATACTCATTAAAAAATGTTTTAACTTATATTTACACAATACCATAATCACTTCTATAAAACAATAGTCATCCTTATACCAGTTACCAATAGCTTTTCCCACCACCAAACGTGCAACCCTCTCATTATATCCATCAAATTAATCTTGAGTTATTTTTAAAATGCATCTCCAATTTTTTCTTAAAACTACTGTCGTTGCTTTTTCTAATATGCAATGGCAATAAATTCCACTCATGCATAGCTCTAAATATCACTGTACGTTGACAAGTCTTACATTTAGGCAAAATGAAGCATAATCCGGCAACTTGCTGTGTTGAATACTTATGAATATCTCTGCTAAATTAAAATTTTTTGATAAAACATCAGTGGAATTCTTGCTTTATTGATATTATTTGGAAAAGTAATCAGTGTATACAACCCTCTATCATTTACTCCTAACCAAGAGAGTTGATTATGCATTTTTCCAACATTTGTCCTAATACCACAATTTAGAGCCAGGCTTGCTGCTTTATTTTGCACTAATTTTAATTTTTTTAATGTTTCTTAATAACAACCGGACAGTAGTCTAGATAAGACAATACAAGAGTTTGAAAACCCTTTGGGATTTTTTGTTTAGTTAAATATGTAGAACACCCTTTGATTACAAACTACTGTCCATTCTGAATATGTTTATCCCAAGATAGTCTCCAAAATGACTCCCAACAGCTTCACTTCTTCCACTTGTTTTACAGATACTTCCTTTATTGAGAGGTGTTGGACTTCCTCGGGGCTGCCCTTTGTCACTGATTCTGTTCATAGTTTTTATGGTTTATAATTTTTTATGTCCTATCAGGAGGCGGCCCCGGGGCAGACCCAGGACACACTGGAGAGATTATATCTCGGCTGGCCTGGGAACACCTTGGGGTCCCCCTGGATGAGCTGGAGGAGGTGGTTGGGGGGGTGAAGGTCTGGACTTCTCTGCTTGGGCTGCTGCCCCTGCGACTCGGCCCCGGATAAGCAGAAGAGAATGGATGGATGGATGGATGCTTTTTCTTTTAGTTTCAACAGCAGAAAGAAAACCTTGTTAAAAAAATGAAAAAGAGAATTATTTGATTGAGCCTTGCAGTTTAATCAGCCTGAGCTTGTAGATGAGGCAGTGACTCACCTTTGCTACAGGAGCAGGAAAAAGCTCGTCATCAGATAACCCGGTCAGCCGCGCTCTGTCAGCCTCTTTCTCTTTCCAGCTGAGTAAATAAAGAGAGAGCCAACCTGCTCGTATCAGTATGAGTTCCACTTTCCTCTTTTAACACCTTTTTATGCAGACTTGTAACACACAGCCAGAGGATGGTCAGTGACAGATGTTCAGCGTCTTTTGTGGTCTTCTGTTGCCTGTGGAGGATCATTCCTGTCAGAGGGGGTGAGTTTGCTGCTCCTGCCTTCATCACAAAATATTTGCTCAGTTGAACCATAAATTTTTTTTTTTTTTTACAACCTCACTTTTAAAAATGTATAAATATAAATAAAGAAGAGCAATTAAGTGCATGGGGCTAGATCAGCTTCTTAGGCTAATCAGAATTAATTTGTTTAAGCCTGAATATTTCCAAATGTTACGTTTGATTTTAAAACTTAATTATTCAGCTGTAATCAAACACATAACACAGGTTAATTATGGACCAGTGATGTCAGTCAGAACCAGTAAGAGTGATTTTTGTGATATATGTGGAAAACCTGTGAAGGTACAAACTTTCCAGTTTTAGATTTCAGTCGTACATTTATGAATAATGACGAGTTTTAGCGTTTGTTACCACTAACAGTTGTTCACTGATCAGTGTTTTGTGTATAAAGCTTCTTACAGGTTATTGTTACTCATTGATTAAATGAAAGATGAAGTGAAACCGTATCAGACACCTGCTGCAGGTGCAGCAGAGGGGAACTGTTAAACAGAACCTGCCAGCGAGCAGTTAAAGTTCAGCGTCTGCTAAACCGGTAACACGCTCAGAGTTTGAACTAGCTGTGTCACAGTATCCCTCACCTCAGGGTGGACAAACTCAGTTTTCAATAAACCTGCTTTCTGGAGCAGAGCCCCGCCCACTCTTGGATTCAAATCAAAGTCCCTCTTTCACTTGTTACTCTTGTGTTTTAGTGCAAACCTGTGCTCCACTGACAGACTGTCTTTGAATATATTTGAGACAGTTATGTTTTATTTATACTTACAGATGACATTAAGAAGCCAATGTGAACTACTCCTGGAATGAACCTTGGTGTCCTCTTACTGATGTTTCAGATGCTGACGTGTCCTGTGTTTTTATGGAGAGATGCATCCTACCGTGCAGT
>JAVDPK010000337.1:128531-168808 GCA_034780415.1 Cichlasoma orientale
TAAAACCACAATACAGAGCTCATGTTTCAAATTAAAGACACTACATTTCATTAAATCCAATCAATTCCCCAGATAACTGAAATACAAACAGATCAGTTTTGTTTAATAATGGGAGCTACTTACATGAGGGACATGTGGAGGGATGTTGCCTAACGGTCCACGAACCGGACAGTCCTTTTGGAGGTGCTGATTCTCTGAGCACCAGTTGGCGTCATTGTTTCTCCTCCTAAATGTTGCTCTTCTGTTCTGGAAGTCTCACCTATAACAAAGGAAAACAGAAAAAAAAAATGAAAGCGTTATTGAGTATAATGAGTATAACTGAGCCAAACATGAATTAAAAGGGGACATATGCTTTTAAATCCTTACTTTTCATATGTAAATCATTCATTTGTGGTCCATATAAAGTAGAACTGCAATGCTTTGCTCTGAATTCCTCGTTATTGTAGCTCCACAGATCCCTCGTTTACCCCTGTTCTGAGGCGCATCTTAGAGCAACTCATTTTAGTGCGGTCTCTTTAAATATGCGAGACATTTCACACCCCCTCCAGGTCGCAGAGCGTTCAACTCCACCACTCTTGGCCATTTTTGTAGTATGATAGCAGCGATGCGATTATCTGTCGCCAGAGAAACATGCAATTCGAAGAGGCTCTGATGCCAGGAGGTGATGTAAGGAATCGTGTGGGTTAATACACCCAACAACCGAATATTTGACTTGTCTACTTGCAACTTCGGCATAACTGAACTTGGACTACAAAAATGCCACAAGGAAAAAAAAAAAAAAAAAGGCATATTCTCGAAGTCCATGACCTTATTTAGCAGTTCCACAGCAAATACTGGGACATAATAGATAATAAAATGTAATAGGAATAGAGAAAACTGAACAGACTGAAAAATATGACCCCCCAGAAATAATAGATATCTACGCAGCACCAGGAGAGGATCAATTTAAATATTCTGTACTCCTAGACACTCAAAAATTATTTAAGGGCTAAAAAAAAAAAAAAAAAAAGTGGATTTTGCATGATATGTCCCCTTTAAATTTAATATACTTGTATTATAGCAACCTTCAAAGAATAAAAATTCTCACCTGTTTGTAGCTCAGTCCTGTCATCTCTGCCAGCTCTTCCACTTTAGGTGGGCTGAGTCTGCTGACTGAGGTGATGGAGAAGAATATTTAATTGCCTCTCTGAGAAAACCGGGAAAACCAGTGCCGGGAACGTGCAGAGTGGAACTGTTGTTGCGATCCTCTTTCGTTGGGACATCAAAAAACTTGTTCCTCCTCTGTGACAGAGCTGGAAAAGGAAGCCTGTCAGATCTGTACTGTGAGCAAAGCATTTATAAACAACTCACGGCAACATTCCCGACAGACCGTTTGACCTCATTCAAAAGAGTTTGACTCCTGCCGCTGTCTCCCACCTCCCAAACACTCAATGCTGTTTAGAGGGGGGAGGGGGGAGCGCAGTGACATCACGCAGGTGGAGTTTCCCTTCAAGGTTGCTGAACTCCACGAGTCTGTGAGGGTATAAAAGAGCGAGGCCAAATAAGCACAAGTCTATACGGTCCACATGGGTCAGCAGGGTTACTGATGTATTGGCATAAATGACTTTACAACAGAAAATTATACAAAAAAGGGAAACGGATGCGCTTAATACAGAACACTTTCACACTCCCACAAACTTTCTCTGCATTTTAGTTTGGCTGCATTCTCAAACTTTTGCACCAGATGGCACCACTTTAAAAACTGAAGGTTAAGGAAATTGTGGGATATTTGGGAAGCCTTTCAAAGCCAAGATGGGCAGGAAGTGGACCCCCTGTTCAACTGTGGAGAGAGAAATGATGGCTTCTGGTATCAGGCCTTAAACACAGAGTAAAAGGGTATTTTTGCCAGTTGTCACAGAGGTTGGCCAACTCTGTTAATATTGACTCATTGGGCAACAATGCTGAGTACATACCTGGTGAGAAGCAGTCCTCCATGAGATAGTTGAGAGTCATCCGTGTCTTCCAGTCTTCCATCTTTGCAGCACATTTGGTGCCTCCAGATTAAAGCAGCTTAGTATCTTTGCTCAGTGAAGACCTAGCAGGGTGGCACATGTGTCCTAAAATTAGCTCTAATTGCAGGATGATCTACCAGCAATGTGCTAGAATTTACTTGCACAATTTACTTTTCATCAAAAGCATTCTCAGCCCATGCAATGTCTGCCAGGTGGATACTCCCTTCAAGGCTGCTGGCACACCAGCCCCAATTTCTCTATAGAGACCACATGGGTCAGCATGGTTACTGATGTGTTGGTATAAAAGTTACTTTAGAACAGAAAGTGATACCAAAAAGTACACAGCTTAGCCTTTAAGGTTTTTATTTTTGCGGCATCCTTAAACTTGACCACCAGGTGTCGCCATTGTGCAACATTAATTTTTAAAATAAAGTGGCGGGACGTTTGGAAACTCTTTAAAAAACAAGATGGACCTGAAGTGGACTCCTTTTTCCAGTTTGGAAAGAGAAATTGGGGCTTTTAACACCAGGCCGGGAGATGTAAGTACTGATATATGGTCTTACAGCACACAGTCAAAAGGTATTGTTGCAGCTGGTCAGGGTTTAGCCCAGTCTGGGAAAAATAAAAAAAGGCATAGATACCGTGAGTCACTGTGCCTCAATGAATCGCTCCCAGCGTGCGTGGCCTGGTTTCCTCCGGGTTGTGGGCAGGAAGGTGTAGACCGGCCAGGTGCACTCGGCCTACCCGCGTGTACACGCGGCCTGAGGCCTGCTAATGAAACGGTCCGTCCGTGGCTGCTCGGGGTTGATACACTGCAGCTCTTGCCTGCTTCTGGCAGCTCCGGCATTGCAGTTACTCGGGTTGGCGTCTCCTGTTTCGGCCCAGCCCATCGAGTTCCCGGGAAAGGACGCAGGTAAAAGGGCTATTGGAAGCCATATGCGTCTTCCAGTCTGTCAGCTTTGCAGCAGATTTGATGCTATACTGATGAAAACTGCTTCAAACTGCGCAGGACGACGCTGTGTGTGCTGAGACTGACTGCAGAACAGCGATGCGGCTTATAAGGCCTTCTGTGGTTGTGGGCGAGGATGCTCAGGGGTTGAGCCACTCTTTATATTATTGAGTCAAAGCAGTTTCATTGGTCCCCATTCATCATTTCATTTAAATTGATTTTTTTCAGGTTTGAAGGAAAAATAAAGCACTGAGAAAGTAGTCATATAAATGAGCTTCAATAACTCTCTCCATCTGACACTTTTTTAATATATATCTCTGGATGTCTGGATAATCTCAGGTGTCTCAAGAAAAGACAAAGTATAATCTCACAGACACTGACCTGGTTGTAGTTTTAGGTGGAGGTGAACAGCTTCTTTAGACCAGCATTGCTCAAAGTGTGACTGCAAGACCTCATTTACAATTTTTAAATTTGTAAACTGGCATTCTGAATTCTTACAAGATTTTAAAAATGAAACAGGAATAGAATTTAAGAAGTCACATCTTTTAAACTCCTGTACAACTTAATTCTAGCAGATAAAGGTTCAGGATGAGATGCGCTCTCATTGGCTGGATCAAATGATAATTTGGTTTAATTCTACAGGATAAAATCATTTGAGATCGGTTCCAAAATCAAACAGATTTTAGGATGTTCAGTCTCTGACAGCAGATTTGGAGGCATGTAGAAACTTCAGTTTTGCAGGTAGGGGACTGATATTTTATTTACAGCTTCTTATATCCAAACTTTCCCCCTCCGGCATGTAGTGCTGTTCATCCATCTACATTATTTTGCTGTGAGTTGCTGAGTTTTGTGAATTTCTCTGTGCTCAACATTAAACTGGAATGAGATGGGATGTGCGATGTGTTCCTCAAAGTGACAAAAGTGTTCCTCAGTTTCTCTTTTTCGGAAATCATGAGTCAGTTACTAAAAACAAATAAATAAATCCAGCATTTTAATTTAGGAACTATTTTCTTTCTACTGAACTACATCCTCCAACTGTATCAGTGTACAGGAGGAAGCACACATCAGCCTGTGAGGAGAGACTGGAGCTGTAACAGGCTTGACTCCGCTTTTGGTTGGTGGGTGTAGACACAGAGATTACACCACGACAGGCGTGGTCCATTCAGATGTCCACAGCCTCCCTCAGAATGCTGCTGAAGTTCTGCTGGAGGTGGGAGTTGAAGATCTCGTGTACTGGCTTGAAGTTGATCAAATTACCTTCTGCCAATCAGGCTCAGTGATTCACAGGCCTATATTGAGACTATATGTGGCTTTGTAAAATAAAAATGTTTTTTTTAATATTTCAACTGGCAGTTTACACATTATTTGAGTAAAATATACAGTATTAGTTTACTAACAGGGGGTGGATCATTTGAGAGATGCAGTTTACTTTAACCATATCACACACCTTTTAATGTAGAACACTGTCTCTATACCTGATGTGTTCACGCGGCTGTACTGCTGGATTTAGACCTTTACAAATACCCTGTTTGGTGTTTCTGGGACAATCCAAGCTAAAACTGCTGAAAAGCATAGGAGCTCATTCATTATAGATTCTCATATTTGAAACTTCCACCTGTTTTGGTGTGTGTCTGCATCTGTAGAGCAGCATCAAGATATTCACATTGTGTTTTCCAGACAAGTAGCCCTCTGTCACACCCACTTTGAGATAAATCAGAGCTTCCATAATGATGTTTGATAAGTTCAGGAATTAAATTATTACTGAATTAAATTCTGCAGTTTATTTTGTACCATTACCTCCACTTTTTTTTTTTCAAGAAATTGTGGAGAGCTTCACAGGCTCAGGAAACAAACTTATTCCAAGCTGCTGGTGGAAATTAATGTAATCAGGTTTTTAGGCGACTAAAAGCGGGGTTGTTAAGTTAACAAGTGTGACTTTTGGTCCAGCTTCTCAGACATGAGGACGTGAACATGTTGCACGGAGCCTCCTCTCCAGCTGGGGCGCTGTTTGTCTCCGTCAAACTCTGAGTAACTCTGAACTCCGCAGGTCCCTTTAACGCAATTCACATGGAGCTCCTGGCCGGTTCCGTCCCGCGTGCTCACCGTCGGAGCGCTCCCGAACCGGACCGAGCTCAGACGCGCGCATCTGTCAGTCTCTCCTTTTCGGTTCTCACTGTTTAAAAGTGATTTTCCTTCCAAGGCGAACTCGGTAGCTAACTTTAAACTTACCGAGAAAGACCCGGTTTACGTATTTGGCAGGTGTTGCACAGGCACAGTACGAGGAGACGGCTCGTTTAATCCGTGTGGGTCTGTTAACATTAACTAGCGGTAACGTCACAGAGGTGATAGCGCTGAGGTGTCGAGATGACAGAAGAGCTCGAACAGATCCTTTCACAGCTGACTCAGCCTGACAATGCAGTTATCCAGCAGGTAACGCCACAAATAACTTCGTTGAAGTTGATGTTAGTTTAACTTTGACAGCTGTAAGGCAACTTTCTGAAATAGCTGTTGGAGGCAGCGCTTATAAGCTAGCTAACATACCAAAGGTAACGTTATGCCAGCTAATAGTTAAATAATTGGTCCGATATATAGGGCCTTTGGGTTCTCATATTACCCCCTTTCCGCCTGAATAGTTGGTACCTTAAATAAAAAAAAAAAAACAGGCTTAGACTGTGAGTCATTTGGTGACCTGTTATTTCTGTGTACTCTATTGGAGCTACCCACCCCGGACAATCTCTTTTGTTCCCCTTTTAGGCCACAGCCCAGCTGAAACAGGCTTTCAAAGACCCTGCCATTATACCAGCCTTGTGTACGGTCATGAGTGGCTCCCAAAACCCTCAGGTACTATGAGCGTGTCAGCAGTAAAATCGATTGTGTGTATGTGGCAAAGAATTCCCATTGTTCCCTTTGTGAACATTTGACATCCTACAGATCCGGCAGTCTGCTGCGGTGATGCTGAGGCTCAGGGTGAAGAAACACTGGAAGAAGATTAGTCCCAATGACAGAGAAAGGTTTGCTTTTTACTTTAATAACACCCAGCTGTTATAGTTCTGACTCAGCTGAATTGGTTGTAACTCTGAGGTTTTCCTTTGTTCGTGCAGCCTGAAAGCAGTGGTGTTGCAGGCTTTCATGCAGGAAACAGAGTAAGCAAAATACTGCCCTCAGTGTTTCTCATTCAACACATGCAGACCTTCACATATGTGCAATCACATGCACGAGCTGTCCTGAGCTGATGTGTGTGTATATATATATATATATTTTTTTGCAGACACACAGTGCAGCACTCGCTCTCCCAGCTGTGTGCCGTAATGGTTAAGCATGAGACCCCAGACCGTTGGCCTGCCCTGCTGCAGCTTCTCAATCAGGCCACCAAGAGCGGCAGCCCTCATGACAGACAGGTACCGTGATCATACCCGCTAGGAATTCTGATGAGTTCAATTTATTTGCTGATTTAAGACTTGATGGCTGAGCGTGTCTGGACTCATTCATAACCTGCGGTTATAGCTTTGTTAGCTATAACTTAAAGCAGGGATGTCAGATTCATTTTACATTGTGGGCCACATAAAGCCAACTTTGATTTTAAGTGGGTCATACCAGTAAATGTTAACTACACATTTAGTCCCTGAGATAAGTTAACATAAGAAAAAGTGCAATTTCAACAGTGTCTCAGTTTTTCTACATAATAATAAGAAACACGGCTTTAGTTAATGTTATTAATTTTTTTTAAATTATTAATTAATTTGGTGTTGGGTGAATGACCACAGGGGAAGTCTTTATCAGTTGGAAAAGCTGGAAAACCTTTGAAAATACAGTTGAAAATTTATGCCCCCTTCCACATTTTCCAATGCTGCTCAATGGGCAGGATTCAGTTCTTTGTCTGGGCAGTTCTGGTCCCTGGGCCTTATGTTTGACACCCTTGGCTTAAGTTCTCATATTATATTGTAAATTGCACAGTTAAATCCCTGAAATGTCATCATTTCTTTTTTTCTTTTTTTTGCCAGGTTGGTCTGCTGCTGCTGAACAAAGTGATTGAGTCCAACCCGGAGCCTTTCAAGCCTCACTACTGCCAGCTCTTACAGCTGCTCAGGACTGTGCTGCAGGACCACGACAACCCTGCAGCACTGTACTATGGCATCCTCACCCTCACAGCCATAACGGCATTTACTGGCACAGAAGAGATGGTGAGGCACAGTAACTGCTTTCCCTTTGACATCTCTGAGAAACAGCGTTTCAGACAGTGTGCAGACATTTAAACTGTTCCAGAATGGATTTGTTTTTAATTACACTGCATTTGATGCATCACAAATTAAGCCTAAACAACCTGCTGTCGTCTTTAAGACTCCAGAAAAGTATTTTGTCATAACGTGCTAACATCTTGCTGTCTTACAGCACCTGATGCGTTCCATCATCCCGGGTCTAATTGCTGCCCTGAAATGCCTCATCAAGGCTGATGAGGTAAATTCTGACATTTAGCAGATGTTTTTGGACCTACTGTGTAGATGAACCAGACCTTCTAAATTAGTATGTTTGTCTGTATCTTCACAGAACCAAGCCAGTGAGGCCATGGAGGTGTTTAATGAGCTCATGGAGAGTGAGGTGTCCATAATCGTCCCTCACGTTGTTGACATTGTCCGCTTTTTCTTAGAGGTGGGACCTCAGTGTGTGACTTCTGTTTGATTTTGTTTCATTTACTGAGCAGGTGATGCTTGTTACCTGAATGCCAAGAGAGTTTTAAAAGTAAATTTTAACAGCGTGTGCTTGTGTTAGGTCGGCAGTGACACCGCCCTCAGTGACTCTCTGCGAGTTAAAGCGCTCTCTTGTGTCGCCTTCCTCATCAAGTTGAAGAGTAAGGTGAGTCATCCCCCGCCTGTTTAAATAACTGGCTTATATATGTGTATGTGGAGCTGTATAATATATGTGGGTCTGTTATGACTGCCAGTCTTGTCTTGGTTGTGATTGAAAGTTAAAACCTAATACAGCCTCTAAACATGGCTGGCTGGTTCGTGGGGCTGTCCTTGTCTGATCTCTTGGCTGTAAAATGTCCTGTATATTAAATAATGTCTTTATGAATATTTGCATTACAGACGTTGTCCCCTAGTTGGCCTGAATGATGACTGCAATGTTATAGTTTCTTTAAGATTCACATGTTCTGCTGAAAAAGCCCAGGGACATGTGAATGAATAAGTGGCTCATTTGGAGTGTTATGGTGATGAGGGAGAAGGAGCAGAAGCTTCCAGGTTGACGCTATTATGCAGCGCAAATCTGCATTCATGAAAACTGCGATGCATGAAAAATAATATATTTTTCTCGTCTTTGCAGACAGTTATGAAGCAGAAGCTGCTGCACCCAATCCTGCAGGCAATTTTCCCTGTACTGACTGCAGCGCCACCTCCCGGTGAGCAGGACCCAGAAGATGAAGAGGATGACAGCGGAGACGGAACAGATAATGAAAGTCCCAAACACTGTGCTGCTCAGGTCTCTAACCATGTTGATTTATAGCGTGAAAGAAGTTTACTTTGCAGAAACTTAAAGTAGTTTTTGAGTGAGGTTTGACTCGTTCTTTTGTCTATTTTCAGATTATTGACACGATGGCTCTCCACATGCCTCCCGAGAAACTGTTCCAACAACTAGTAGGTCATGTAGATTTGAAATCGCTGCTCCCTGACTCTTAAATCTGCTTTGTGGTAGTTACGTTGTCTTTGTTGTTGTGATAGATGCCCTTTACTCAGACCTGCCTTGCCAGTGAAAATCCATATGATCGGAAGGGAGGACTCATGTGTCTCGCTGTGCTGGCTGAAGGGTGTGCAGACCACATACGCACTAAGTACGTCCCCTTCACATTAAAATAACTTTCTCTGCAATTCATTGAATCCCCCCCCCCCCCCCAATGTTCCTTGTGGAAATATGTTTATATTTGTAGACACAGTTTGATATTTGTCAAACATTTGTGTGTGTGTGTGTGTGGTAGGATGTTAAAATCAGTCCTGCAAACAGTGTGTCAGAGTCTATCACACAGCAATGAGGTGGTGCGCAGTGCTGGCCTTTTTGCCCTTGGACAATTCTCTGAATATTTACAGGTGAGTCAGAACTCCCCCCCCCCCCCCATCAGAATATAGTGGCAACAGCTGTTTTCTTTGCTTTATGCTTTTAAAGTGTGGTTCTTTGGTATTTATGCCTGCAGTGAAGTGTTCATCATTATTACTGTGTTTGTGACTCAGTGTTCTCAGTTTAGTTTCAAACAGGAAGTGTGTGTGATGGAGTGGACAGAAGTTACTGTGCAGTGTTGGAGCCTTAAAGTACCGCTTAACTAAGAGCAGATTTATGTAGATATTTGTAGTTTTTCAGAATAAAGTGATGATGAAGATTAGGATTAAGAACTTAGAACTGTTTAGGTTTCTTTTGCTTCCTCTTATTTTCCTGCTTTGCTTTCCAGCCGGAGGTGAGCAAGTTCTGTTCAGAATTGATGCCTTTGCTGCTGGGCTATATTTCATCGTTGAACCAGGCCAAGGTCGGCCATGTCACCAAAGCCTTTTATGCCCTAGAGAACTTCATGGAGAACCTAGGTAAACTGGAAAAAGATCTCCACAGTGGCTCACACTGTAAAACTCACACACCTTCTTACCTCGAGAGGAAAAGAGTTTCACTGAACAACAATCAGCTGGATGTCATCATATCAGCATCATTTACTAACAACAAGCTGTACCTCTTATTTTGTTTTTCCAATCAGGAGCTGATATTGAGCCCTACCTGCCCACTCTGATGGACACCATGTTGTCTGCTCTGAACAACACTGATAGCCTCAAGATAAAAGAATTAGCAGTGTCTGCTATAGGTGCCATAGGTAAGAGGCTGTCAGGGATTTACTCAATAACCCACAAATAAATGAGCTGCAGTTTTCCGGCTAATTCTGTAAGCTAATGGTTAAACAGCCTTACTTTTTTTTGTTCTTCCAATTTCAAATACAAAAAAATAGTAAGACACAAGCTATTGTGATATTGGAGCTTATTGCTTAAATGAAAACGGATCCAAAAATGCCTTTAACAGCCAACGCTGCCCAGGAGCTGCTGGTTCCCTACTTCACTCCAGTTATTGAAAGTCTGAAGGGCTTCCTGACCACCACCACAGAGGAAATGAGGCCTTTACAAACTCAGTCTTTGGGTGAGTAAACTCCAAATTTGTCTCCACGCTAAAGCGTTTGTTCTTTTTAGAACAGAAAGCTTTCTGTTTAAGTCAGCCACTGAGTCAGCAGCACGAATGGATGGAAGATGGTCGTGTTTTGTTGTTTTCAGGTACTCTCTCTGTTCTGGCCCGCACCATTGGCAAAGATGTCTTCAGTCCTCTGGCTGCTGAGTGTGTTCAGCTGGGCCTCAACCTCACTGATACCAACGATGACCCCGACCTAAGACGCTGCACGTGTGTAACAGTCGATTATCGAACAAAAAATTTTTAACTTTATTTCAGGGAAGGTGTGTTTGTTTGTTTTTTTTCCTACTGAAATGTCTCCTCTCCCCTGCTGTCAGAGCTTTTTCATTGTCTTGTTGTGGTCTTCATAAATAGCAGTAGAGAAAAGCTGCAGTTCATCTGCTAGTTGTTCACCTCGCTCCATTCCTCCCTCTTTTAGGTACAGCCTCTATTCTGCTGTATCCACAGTCAGCCCCGAGTGCCTGACTCCTCACCTCACCGCCATAACAACTGTCATGCTGTTCGCCCTCAAGTCCACTGAAGGCGTCACGGTACAAATGACCAACTTAACTCTCGTGTTTTGAAACGCTTGCAATTAAAAATGTGTGTTTCACTTTTCCTCCTCCTCGCTTTATTTTCAGGCACACCTCGAGGAGGACAAGACGTTTGTTCTGCTGGATGATGACGACAATGATGAAGAGGACAGTCAGGAAAATGATACTGAGGAATTTTTAGAAGATGACAAAGAGACAGACGTCCATGACATTGCCGGGTTGGGCTCGCACATGCGCACACATGCACATTCATGAACATTTACTACACTGGTCTCAGTGACCCTGACACCCCCCCGTGTCCATCTCTCAGGTTCAGCGTGGAGAACGCCTACATTGATGAGAAGGAGGATGCCTGCGAGGCACTGGGAGAGATTGCCTTCAGCACTGGGTAAAACACATTAATTGCTGTGGGGGGGTTGTGTTAGTTTGTTTTCTCTTTAGTGATGAGAATGTTAGTTTTTTTTCTTCTCGCTAATTTGTAAGGAAGTGTTCTAAGACTTGTGTCCCCGTGTGAAACATTTTGGTGTAAACGTGTGTAATTTTTTTTCTTGTTGCTGTGGTTTCCCCTGACAGTGTTGCCTTCCAGCCCTTCCTGGAGTCCTGCTTCCAGCAGGTTTATGAGATGAGAGATGTAAGTGACTGTGGTTGGCTGCTTGACCAAATATCCCCCTCCGTCTAATGTACTGTGAAGGCCACTTGATGTCTTGTACTTGTGTATGTAGTTATAAATGGAACAGTCGGTAGGCTGATTGATAATGCCAGTTTAAATCCCACCTTTAAAAGCTGTCTTCACACATATAATAATCTTTGCTATTTCCCTTGATTTGAAAACACAAATGATAAGCTTTAAAAAACTGAGGCAGTTAAAGCAAGCCTCAAAGAACATATAGACACTACTGCTAAAAACATGTTAAAGACATTAGAACACAATTTTCTGGGGTCAAACCTTGTTGGTTCTGCCAAGATGTCAAGGTCAACTTCAGGAGGACACATGCATGCATTAAACCACTTATGTCTGTATCTCTGACAGCACCACCCATTATTGATGCTTTTTTGGTACTCTCCCTCCCTCCCTAGTTTCCCCATGCGGATGTCCGCAGGGCAGCGTTTGGAGCCATGGGCCAGTTTTGTCGAGCTCAGCACAAAGTGTGGAAGGAGAATCCCACTGAGGCCAACCACCAGGGTAATGCAAGCGTGCTGAATTAGGCAGTGCTACTTTCTGCTGTAGATTAATTAAAAAAAGTCAAGGCAGATAGAAAGTTACACACACCCACTTTAACTTTCTTCTTCGTTGTTTCTGCCCCACACTCAGCCCTGTTGAAGTTGCTGGATGTAGTGGTTCCCTGCTTTGTGGAAACGGTGCAAACAGATTGTGAGCGTCACGTTGTGATGGATGTCTTGGAAGCCATGAACAATGTGATCAAATCCTGCAAGGAGGAGGTTTTCCAAAACCCTTCACGCCTGACGGAGATCAGCCATATCATCCACGATGTGCTCAAGAAAAAGGTGAGGGTGTGAGCGGTGGATTGGCTCATTTGTCAAATCTCAGGGCACTAAACTAATTTCTCCGATTATTTTTGCTTGTCATGCATTGTGCTTGACAACCTTGCACTGTTTTCTCTTTGTCTGCTCAGACTGTGTGTCAGGACGGTGGTGGTGAGGAAGCTGATGATGACGAACAACAGGTGCTGCAAATCAGTCATGAACAGAATCTACACAATGTTGAATTATTCTTGTGAAATGGAGAAAATGCCAGTCCTGATGTGAAGGCTTCAGTGTTTTCTGTGGCATCATGTTACAGTGATACAGTTAATAAGAAAGCATCCACAGGAGTCTGTGCAGTTTTAGCTTTTTTTTTTTTTGTCTTGTGTTTATTGATTGTGTGTTTCCTGTTGATGTGCCGTCTCTCACAGGCAGAGTATGACGCCATGCTCCAGGAGTTTGCAGGGGAGGGAATCCCCTTGCTGGCTGCGTCTGTTCCTGCAGAAAGATTTTTCCCTCTCCTCAACGACCTGTTGCCTCTCATCATGAACAAAGCCGTGAGTCTGAATGCACCGACACATTTAGGGGATTGACAGGAGCGCTGCAAACTCCGACATGCTTTCAAACTCTGTCTCGTCTCTGAGAATTAATATGACTCGACTCTGGTCCTGCTGATCACTCAGAAAGTGCCCTAAGGAAGCAAGTTATCTAAATGGAACTGAAACTCATTTTCACTAAGACGTTAATACAAAAGAAGCCATTGGTGCCTTGAAAATGTGATTCTTTTGATTGAAGTATTTAAAATCCTGTGTTTAAGAGTCACCCTAATCCTTTTTATTTATTTATTTATTTATTTATTTGACTCTTAAAGAAATCCTCGTGCACGGTGGCAGAGCGGTCCTTCTCTGTGGGCACCATTGCAGAAATCCTCCAAGCTCTCATCAGTGTGTCTGGGGGCCGCGGAGTGGCAGGCCGGCTGTCCAATCGCTTGCTTCCTGTGCTGGTGGCCGGAGCAAAGGACGGCGACACCGAGGTTCGCAATAACAGCGTGTTTGGACTCGGATGTTTGGCTCAGGCAGCTGGACCCATCGTTGCATCGTATCCTTCTTAACTGTGTGTGTGGCTTCTGTTTAGATTACGTGTAGTGTATGTAAATACACATTGAATTGAATTAAATTAAATTAAATGAACCCCAGTCCTTAGCAAAGTGTGTTCCAGAGACTATCCCATGATACTATCGGTGTTTTCCAACCTGCTGGCCAAGGAATCTGACCTCAGGGTGATTGACAACCTGTGTGCTGCCCTCTGCAGGATGATCCTGGGCAATGTGAACGTTGTCCCTCTGGAACAGGTTTGCTACATGGAACATTTTGCATGTCAGCTGTTAAGATGGTTCTAACCTCTTCAGCTAATCTTCACTACAGTGTTTTCACAAGCAGGAAACTGACCACAGCAGTGCTGCTGAACTTCTTTCAGCTTTTCAGGCAAATGACTCTGTGTGCTCACTGACAGGTTGTACCTGCTTTGGTGGCTCACCTCCCCCTCAAAGAAGACCAAGAAGAGAACAATACAGTGTTCAGCTGTCTGGCTATGCTCTACACACACAGCCCTGCTCTGGTACAGTCATAACCACTCTTGTATCTGATTAGATTTCCAGTTTAAAGGTGGTATGAGTTTAGATTGCTGTGGCCCAAGCTAAGCATTAATTGTAATACTAAATAGAAACTGGATGTTGTACATGTAATGGTTACATTGATTAATAAAGAGCGGGTGTTCAGATGTTTAGAAACGTTTGACCAATCATTTTTTATTAAATGTTGAATGTTAAACAGTCTATTCCTACAATTAAACACATGCGGAAAGCTTGACTGGCAGCACACACGCTGTAAATACTGAGCTTCCTCAGACCTGCCGTGCATTTTGTCCCTAAACTGTTTGTTTTCGTCTCTTTCAGGTTGTGAAACTAATGAAACCCATAGTCGCTGCTTCCAGTCATGTTGTTGGCAACAAGGATGTTGATACAGGTGAAGATTCGTTTGGCAACATGTAGCCTGTTTTATCAGCTTGCATGTGAAGTCTCCCTTGAACTGAACGCTTGTGGCTCTCTGTCCCTGCACAGCGCTCTCAGTATTCGGCTCTTCTGTGTTCAGTGTTGATCTGTAACCTCTAACTCTTAGTTTGTCTCTCCTCCACAGAAAGCCAGCACATTTTAGCAGAACTCTTGAAACAATTTGCGCAGAACCACAGTGCAGAGTTCCAAGCAGCTGTGACCTCACTTCCTGCAGACCAGCGGGCCATTCTGAGTGCCGCCATCACTCCTTCATAGCCCACACACACGCTTCCACTGTTCAGCCAGGGCTTATGAATGTTTATAGTGTAGGTGGAAAATGGGACAGTTGTGTGTGACGTTTCCTGAAAGTGATCTAAATGCAGCACTTCAGCCATTCTTCTAAAGTTATGAATACATTCAGCAGTTCTGCCTTTTAATTTATTTGCTTACATGCATGCTTTGTTTACATTTTGTTATGTCAGGAGTTACAGTTCACCATCCTGCTTCACTATAAAGCCTTGCTGTTCTTTGCACAGTTTGGACACACTTCATGCGCTCTTCTCAAGAGTGTGAAGTTATGAATTGAATCTGATAAATGAAGTTTTTAATTCCTATCTCCCCCTATCAGTCAGCAGGCTTTAACCTGTGGAGCAATATGTGTGTTCTCTGTCATAGAACTGCCTTATTCAGAGATTTCTCACTCTTTGTACACATGCTGAGTTATGAAAGCACTTCTAGTACACTGCTAATGTTCAGCAAGCTAACCTGTGACCAGCTTTCACCCTTTGGTGCTACTTTTTTTAGTGGGGAAAAATATCCTATAACACAGAATTAACGAGGACAGAGGCTTTTTACAAATGCTACAAAAGTTCAACAGTGTAATTCTGACAAATTATGCAATGCAGTTAATGTCAGTGCAGAAGTACAAAGTGGTAACACTTTGACAGCACTCAATAAAAGCAGTCTTGTGTCATAATGAGCTTTCATGTTAGCCTTTTCTTTAAAAAGTTGCACTCATTTTTTTATCTGAGGGTGACCCCCTTGTTGCTCCTCAGATCTCCTGTTGTCCCCGAGCCCGGCTGCTGGTTTTCCAGGTCCAGCGCCATAGTCATCTGCACAGGTGTCAGTCCATTTTCCCCTGATGCAGGCAGACACACAAACAGGAATCTTATTAATCTCACACTCATGTTTGAGAGACAAATTCCACACATCCTCAAATGCTTTGACCGTGTGCACACAACAGGGTCTGCTTCATGTTGCCTTTTCTCTGCTGGTGTATTTAATTCTGCTGCCAAAGGGTAAATAAATAAATAAATGTGTGTAATTCTGACAAGTGAACCAGATTCCTCACAGTGATGAAGAACGAGGTTTAATTTGAGCGCTGACGTAATGTTTGGTATGATCTTATGTCATTGCTTCAGGCTGTGGCACGCCACTGTGATCCACATGGGCCTGACAAGTCACCCGTTATCTGAGAGGTCGCTGCGCGCTGCAGCGGGGCTCAGTGACTTTTTGGGCATGGTAATGTAGATGTGAGCTAGCAGTGACACGGAGCAAATGAAAATCGGAATCCGGAAAGCCTGAGCTGACTTTAACAGCAGCAGAAGTGTCATTAAGAGCGTCGCAGATGTAAAGCACAAACTTAAACTGCTTCCAGACCTGTGCACGTCTGTTTCCAGGGCAGAATATCCATTCCGGTGCGGCAGAAGGAGCGGTCAGTGTGGGCCTCAGTGCTGTACAGGACCTCCTGGAGCTGTTTGTCCCCAGGCTTCTGGGCTTTCACTCGCACCTGAAGGAGAAAACAGAAAAGGTGTGATTTTATTTGATTTCCACAGGCAGCCTTTTGGTCACATCCATGCAGTTAACCTCACAGCCATACCTCTAGGATGGTGATCTCCTTCTCCTTCAGCTTCCCTGCTTTGTTCTTCACCTGAGTCTTCTTGGTGTCAACCCACACCACCCTCTCCTTCACCTCTGACCTGGACATACACACACATATCAATAAATTTTCTTTAGACTGCTTCTTAATAAAAAAAAATCCCTCACGTGGAACAAAACTCACTCTTGGATTCCCAGATCAGCCAGCGTGGTCTCCAGGAAAGGGAAGGGTTGGTTTGCTGGGTCAGGCTGGACCTCGATGGGCAGTGTCACCGACATGGGAATGTCCCGCTCCACTTCAACGCGCACCATCATGTTGTGGAACCCCGGGAGCTTTTTGCCTGCTGGCTCGTCCGTCTCTCCGTCGACCTGCTCCACAGTCACCTCTTCCTCCTCCAGCGAGTGTTTTGTCTCGTCTGCTGCCAGCCTGACGTACTGATCTGTATCTCAGGAGGCAGTGGGTTTTTACCCTCTCCCCCTTTGATCCTGTGCGCTATCTCTAAGACTCGCTATCTGCACCTTTTGTCTCCAGCACTTCTTTATTGTTAGAGATACTGCTTGCTGTGCTCTTCTCTGGGGTACTGATGATTCAGAGCTCTGCTCCTTCTGATGGTAAACTCTTCTGGAAAGGCTGAATGTGAGTCTCTCTGATTCATACAGACTTGTGCTCTGCCCTGCAGGCTGATATATGCAGCCAGTGTGAATGTGTGTTATGTGTCACTCAGATGTTAGGTTCATTAGACTGTCACAGGGGTGATGGACGGATGGTGGTGTTTGGAGGGCCAGGTGTCTGACCAGGCCATCTTCTACCTTCATATCAGGTAGTATGTGACCTCACCTACATGTAGCCTGTTAAATATTTGATGTTTTTAAATTATTGGTGCTTAAAGGTTAAATTAGTAAATTTGGTGACAAGAAAGGGAGGGGGGAACGCTACAGGGTCACTTCAGGTTCAATGTCGACAACAGATTTATGACTGGCTAATGAGATAATCCATTCCACCATATCTAGTCCTCCACTCATCATCGTTAGTCTTCCCCGTGTGTCCTCTGTCTCATCTCTCTGACAGCTGAGGTGAGCAGGAGCTTGATACACGAGCCTTTCACATCACAGCGTCACATTTTCAGCTTTAAAAAAAAAAAGCATTCTAAGTTTCAAAGCTGCTGCCTTAGGACACAAACACAGGACACGTGTAGCGCCACAGCGGGCAGTGTGCGCGTTGTCCTGTACAGTTATCTTCAGCTTGTCACATTCCACTGGCCGCCACAATAGATCCTCTCACACAGATAGCAGCTTTACATCAGCACTGCAGGAAGGGGAACAGGTGATGCAGACACTCGGGAATGCATTAAACTAAATGGAGAAAAACTGCATGTGTATATATGTATGTGTAAATAAATAATATAGCCTTCCCAGCGTGGTGCTGCTTATAAGCAGAGCAAGGTCACATTAACCTTTCTGCCCTGCAGTTCCAGTGATGCAGCGGCAGTGGAGGCAGCTACACGGGGACTATTAAGCTCCTTTTGAGCAAACAGTTCTACTGTAAGAGATGGAGCGGACACGTCCTGGCACAATGTCACCACCTTAATGTTTATCAACAAAATTCCCATTCCAGTGTGCTGATGTGAATGAGGATTTCTGCCCTGACTGCAGCACTGACCTCAGCTCAGGCTTCTTGGTCACATCGAGGTATTTAACAAGCAAACACTGAGATTGTTATTGAGCCATGAGGTCACAGAGGAGTTTTTCTGCCAGCGCGGCAACATCTGGTCCTGTCGCAGGCAGGAGATAAACACACTGACATTTCACATTTCATTAATTTCTATATGCAGCATGTTCCTACACCATATGCAGAACATTAGCGAGAAACGGGGATTTGTGGGCTGCTGTTTTTCTCAGTTGCTAAGTCATATTCAAAGAATATTTCTAGTTTCATAAATTAACATTTTATTAAATGTTTAAAAGAATAAACGTTCATAGTGCAGATACAAACTGTATAAAAAGTAGTTAAAAATCATTTAAAAGGATGAAAATCCACACAAACGCTATAATAATACAACTCAGGCCAAACCTGACACTTTGTATCAACTCCTTAAAATGCAACCATGTAAACAAATCTGAACCAGATGAACAGCAACAACATTTTTAAAATATTCATAAAAATACTGAGGACAATTTTGTTTTAGTACACTTCAATGTTTAACTCTGGATTTTTTAAAATGCATAAAAATTCTAAATGCTGATTTAAAAAAAAAAAGAAAGACCATTTTCTATTCATATTAATAAAAGGTAACAAATTCAATATCCTCATATGGTATGAATAACAACAGGATGTAACAATGTGTTCAGATTAGCTGAAACTCCACTGGGTTTAAGTCTGATGCTGTAGGAAGTGTTCAGGCACTCATGAACTCGGCAGGGTTTATGGTGATGTCGCTGTAGGGCTCAGTCTGATGTACAGTCACCTGTCCAGCAGTCAGAAGCTCTGGGGAAAGGAAGCGTCAGAATAACACCATTAATCACAAGAGACTGCACTCTGTGACATCCTTTGTTACAGTGCAGTGCAGGGAAGTTGATGCAAGACTGTAATGACATGTCAATCCACCTGATTCTTCAAGTCTCTAAATAAAATCGATTTGTGCCTTTTGTTTACCCAGCAGTTTGTAGAATGTATCAGCTGCAGTGGCGCGATTGGCCTCTGGGGGCAGCAAAGAGTCAAAGGTGACTTCACTGAACCTCTGCAGGCTGCAGGTGATCCAGCTGGAAGAGAAAAGCAGTGTGAGTGCACGTGATATGGATATAGTGGGAAGGAGGCTTCCAGGATTGTTTTTTTTATAAGTCATAGTGTCAGATTTATTTTTATGATGATAAGTTCTAAAATGGAATTTTTTCTCATACTTTACTGATCCTGGAACACAAAGCTGTGACCCTAAAACCTTAGCTAAGAAACCACCAATACTGCTGCAAATGCTGCTTCTGTTAACACAAAAACACAAGCGAATCCAGTCAAAATGTCCCATTACGCACCATGTCAGGTTAAGAGCTTCTGCTGCTGAATTAAAGAAGAAATACTGCATCCAATCATACACTGAGCACTACAATGCTGTGCATATTTGTCACATTTAAATGTTTCAGATCATCAAACAAATTTTAGCATTAGACAAAGATAATTGAATTATTAAGGGATAAAGCTCTCCAAACCTACCTGGACCTGTGTGAGAAACTGTCTGCATTTTAAAATCATGAGTTAACTGCCATTAATCACATTTTTGGAAACACTGATTACTGCCAGACCTGTTGAGTTAAGGAATCACTTATATAGAAGCTGTCTGACAAAGTGAAGTAGACTAAAAGATCTCAAAAAGTATCACATCATGCCACAAACTAAAGAAACAGATGAGAAACAAAGTCGCTGACATCTGTCGGTTTGGAAAGGGTTACAAAGCCATTTCTCATCTCAGCAACTCATCCAGGAACTCCCAAAGAACCCAGAACAACATCTAAAGAACTGCAGGCCTCCCTCGCCTCAGTTAAGCTCAGCATTAATGATTCAACAATACCAAAAAGAACACAAAGACTCGTCTCACATTTGGCAAAAAACATCTTAATGATCTCCCAGACTTTGGGGAAATATTCTGTGGACTGACGAGACAAACGTTTTTTTTTCCAAAACATTTTTGGAAGGTTTGAGTCCCGTTACATCTGGCATTAAACTATCACAGCATTTCATAAAAAGAACATCAAACCAACAGTCAGACATGGTGTTGGTAGTGTGATGGTCTGGGGCTGCTTCGCTGCTCATGAATTCTGCCTTCTACCACAAAACCCTGAAGGAGAAGGTCCGGCCATCAGTTCACGCCCTGAAGCTCAAGCAGCCTCTGGTTATACAGCAGGACAATGATCCGAAACAGACCAGCAACTCCACCTCTGAATGGCTCAGAAAATCAAAATGAAAGTTTTGGAGTGGCCTAGTCTTTGTCCAGGTCGTTAAACAGGCCGCTCGTGCTCGAAACCCACCAATTAAAACGATTCTGCAAAGAAGAGGGGGCCAAAATTCCTCCACAGTGATGTGAAAGACTCATTGCGTGGACATCCTTTTTCGATTTTAAGTAACAGTGTCTTTGAGCTTGACCCCAGTGACCCCATATACAATCCCAACCATGCTGTGGTCTTAAGCTATCAACCCACGAAGTTTGGTAAGTGCAGGCTGAATGGTTCTCGAGTCATTGAGCAGACCCTTCACTGGACGCCGCCCAGATGCCCGCTCACCGTGGGTGGTCACACAATACGTCCCGTCTTTCAACAGGCGTATAAAAGCTGCATTTTGTATTTACTCTGTTACCTTTGTCTAATATTAAAATTAATTTGTTGATCTGAAACATGTGTTGCAAATACGCAAAAACTAAGAAATCAGGGCAAATACTTTTTCACGGTGCTGTATTTGAGTACAGCAGTTCTGGTGTCTAAGCCTAACAGAGGATTTTAGCAGGGATGTGTGTCAGTCCCATCCCTCAGGTCGGCCGCTTGCTTTCTATTTAGAATTTTAAAGCAGACGTCCAACAACTTAGAAAGCGGGTCGACCTCTTCTGCTGGAGGCAACAAGTGTATATGCAACCACAAATGTCACCAAAAAAGACAAATATAGATGCAAACTGTGATTAACACAGGTTGACTGTCTCATGCATGCCCTGAATAAAAATGAGAATTTTGCAGGATATGGACCAGATGTACAACTCAACCCAGCAGGGAGACTATCAGTATGTAGATGACAGCTCAGTACAAGAGTTTCACAGAAAAACACCCCTGAAAACACATTTTTGACAAGACTGAAGACAGATGCAGCATCAAAGGACACAAAGAGACTACCAACACTGTCACATACAGTAAATAAGGATGTGAAAATGCCTCAAATCCAATCAAGATTACGAGCATTTAAGTGTTGAGTTTTCTTAGCGTCTACCCATAAATTCAGACCTGCATTAGAGAAAAAAAAAAAGGCACTGTGTTTCTCTTCATGCAATTCAACCAACACAGCTGGAACTCTGAATAAGGAGACGGTGGCCTAGTTTTCAAAGTGTAGCCACTAATGTTTCACCTTTAAAAGTCTGCCACAGCCTACCTTCAAATACAAAGAGCAGAGTAACATGCCGTGCCACAAAACACTAATCACCTCGGGGTGATTCTGGCAACAGGGCTGAGTCTGAAGTCTTCAGATCTCAACACGAGGGAATATTAGAGCAATAAAGTGCAAGTGGAGGCTGGGCAGCATGAATACAGAGCCTGCACTTCAAACTCAGGAGTCAGAAAGGATTAAAATGTCAGAGAAACCTTCTCAGTAGGATTTTTTAGCATCCCGACTCTCACACGTTTATCAGAGTGTGAATATCTGGCCCAGTTCAAACAGTACATCGGCCATATTTATTGCATCACACGTGTCAAACGCCTTTACAAATTTTAATTGAGGCTGAAACGAGCACTATGATACTGCGGGAAGAAACAAAAACAATCATCACTTTGCTTTTACTGATTTTGTTTAATCAAATGTGTTACCAGGAGTCGTCACATTCAGGCTGATGAGCAGGCTGTTACGGCTTGGCTGTGTGGCAGCCATCATGACTGATTGTCATGACTGATTGTAGTGACAACCTATTTGTTGTCTGGTTCCAGCTTCACGTGAACCAAAAAAGTAAAGAGAAGTCTCTGATGAGATTAATGAGCGGCAGTAAGCTGTCGAGGTCTGGCCCCTGATGTAACTCATTTCCCAGTGTGGCCTTCAGTGCAGCTGAGTGTGACACACCTGTGTTACATGAAGGTGTGGATCTGCAAAAATCTTTTCATGAATTTCTTGGAGCTATAGATGTGTGTGCGCGCGCGTGCGTGTTTGCAAGCTTATGTTCTGCGTGTTTCTTGCAGTGCAAAGCACCTCGGCATGTCCCTGCTGTCTGCGTCAGTCTGCGCCTCGGGCATCTCAATCTTTTCTTCTGCTATGGGCTCCATTGGTAGTTGGACTTCTTCTGGCACAGACCTACACACACACACACACACACACACACACAGTGATCTGTTTCTTATGCACCTAGCTGTCCATCTTTCTACCTGTCCGAGACTTACCATCTGCTGATGGGAGTAATGGCATCGCTTACTGATTTATCTTCTCTGGACATGTCCAGCATCACATCTGACACAGCTGGTTACACACACAAACACACAATGAACAGCTTTGTGCTGCCAAAACATAATCTGAAAAGCAATCTGTGTCTGGGAAAGAGAGAAGCTCTTCTTACATGAACCCTCTGCGGTTTGCAGTCTTGACTCAGTGGTTATCTGTGAGAGAGAGAATCATGAAATAGAAATGAGGTTTATAATCTGGCAGGATACCACTGCAGGCTAAGTTGATACCAGATAAGCCTTATTATTACAAGCGTGTTTTCACAAACACCCTCTCAGATTTCAGGTTTACATTAGAGTGGAGTTTGGCAAGATTACCACTACTTTACATCAATAGTCACATGTACTTTTAAACAGACCCACCTCCTTCATGGATGAGTGCCTTCGCTTCCTCTCTGTCCTCATTATTTCTCTCTCTTGCACTGACTCCGATCTCCCCTCCTCTTCCTCCTCTTCTTCCACCTCCTCTTTCTCTTCTCTGGGCAGGATGGCGAGTGAGGCCTGCTGTTTCCATAGTGTCTGGAGGTCAGCGTGAAGCAGGGCTGTAGACGGGGTATAAGGCAGAAAAGGTTTTCACGCTGGCAGGTTATGGCATTGTTTTGTTTTTTTCTTCACTATAATAGCAGATGAGTTTGTGCTAAGCCCTATATGCTGCTATGAAGTGGTGCATTCAGTACTAGCAAACATGAGGCTGATGTTGATTGGAAAGTCTGCACAATCTTTATGCAACAAAGTGAGAAGTTGCAGCATTTCTCTCTGACTGTGTGCCATCTTTGTCTTCAAACATTTCTTTATTAGGCTTCCTAACTGAGAAGTTCACACATCTACTGTTGACCTTCATAAAATATCAGAAGTTGAAGTGATTCACAGGGAAACTCTGAGGAATTTTATACTGTTCACATCCTCCTGTTTTCATTATTCGAGAATAAACGGTTTAGAAATAATGGTTTGTGTTCAGTCAATAGTGTAACAGTGTATCTCCTGGTACTGACATCCACAGGGGGCGCTGAAGAGCTGAGCAGGCGTGGCATGCTTGGTCAGTGACAGGGAGTCCAGCAACACCTCTGACTGAGAGAGAAAAACAAGATTTTAGGGTTCTGGTGCAGCGATGGAGGAGGGAGAAGGGGAGGAAGCCAATCACAGGAAGGAAGGCAGGAAAAAAGCAACAAAGAAGGAAGGCAATGAAATCAATGAGCACTATTCCAGTGGGCTTAGAGAAGGAAAAGAAGTGGAGAGCTGGAGTTTAATTAACGGACACACTGGTGAACAAACTTTGATTACACAACAGCAGAGACTGGAAATCCAATAGGTCAGTCAGCCACTGATGCCTGTGAACTGAAGGAGGTGCATACAGTGAATACAGCTGCGGTTGAGAGGAAAAGAAGCTGTTAAATGTGTAGGTGTAGTTCAGCAGCTCTGTGGCTCTGATAAATCTATATGTGTCATTTGAAAAATGTAATTACACTGAATTAATTCAGATAAATCTTTAAATGTTGCTGCTAAGTGACGTCATCTCAGTATACCTACCTGGTTGCGTGTCTCAGTTCTCGGGTTCCTAATCTGCTCCTCCATTGCTCTCTCGGATATCTGGACCTGAGGGTCTGCAAAGACCAGCTGACGACTGCGTCTTCCACCACGTTTCCTTAGAGGAGGAACGACCTCCTGATGGCACAGTAGCAAACATAACTTTGAGGTTTGCAGTCCTGGATCTGTACAGTGGCTTTACAGTCCAGAGCACACATACTGGAAAATATGCAGCTCTGTGCTAAAACACCCACACATGCTTTCTATTATTTGTTTCTAAAACAAAACTAGCTGCCCGTGAGTCACTGGGCTTCACCGCTGTCACAAAAGCAAACTGTCACCACAGTGTTTCCTACACAATCATCATTTGACAGCCTAAAAATAAAAGGTAGATTTAATGTCTTATTTTCTATCAACGAAATCAAGGCCTTTCAGATACATCTCACACAAACGCGCTGACAAGCTTTCATCTTTTCACAAAACGAAACTGGTGACGAGTCGGCGTGCTCCTGATCTCACCTCTTCACAGGGACTTTCCCCTGTTCCGTCTCCCCCTTTCCCAGATGCCCCAGAGGGTGGAGTTGACATGGCAACTTGTACAGGGGTCATCTCTAGGGCAATGGTTGCCAAAGGAACCGCCACAGGCTGACCCGACTCCTCGTCCAGCAGCCACACACTGTCCTGGTCCGCCCCCAACACCGTCTCCTTCAGCCTGGAAACAATTACACACATGCTTCCAGCACAACACTGAAAATGTTCATGAGACAAAGCTGCCATCACACCTTGGAGACAGGTATACTGACTGAACAGTGATGAAATATTCCTGTAATTCTAGTGAACATTTACTGTGCACAGCCAGCAGAAAGCCAAACAGTGTTAGTTTTGTTACTAGCCAAGACTCACTGGTCAGCAGGAGACATGGCTCCTTCCCCGCTCCTCTCCTCCGTCTGCTCCTCTGCATCTGCTTAACACATGTTGCACACAACGCTCAGAGAAACAGGACAAATACGAGCTAATGCTTAATAAATACAGTTTTCCTCAAGTGACCTAATCTCTAAAAAGATCACTGATGTGTCAAACTCGTTCTAATAAGCCCTTAAAAAAAAACTTCTTTCTACTCTCTCGCTCAAGTTTTAATGCAGAAAATTAATAATAATACATTTTATTTTAGGCACCTATCAAAACACTCAAGGCCCCCTTACACAGAAGAGTTAAATAAAATATAGCCATCAAGTCCATAAAACAAGTTTGCAATGTTTAAAATCACTAAGAACAGAGAGTTCATGTGACAGGAGGGAGACAACGGAGTGAGGAAGCCAGTTTAAAGAGGTGCACTTTGAAAGTGGAGAGAGAGTCAGTGTTATGGATGTCTGGTGGGACGGACTTCCAGAGGTGAGGAGCAGGCTCTAGACCCCCACGGTAGTCAAAAGGTGGGAGTACGAATGGGTGCATGCAGCAGTTGAGAGACGTACTGCACAGCAATGTTATAGATCGCCTTAAAGGTGAGGAGCAGAATCTTGAAATCAATATCTTTAACCAGAAACCAATGGAGCTGCCAAAGGGCGGGTGTGAGGTGACTAAGATCTGTTGATGCTCAGGTGTTGTCCTGTCTCTGTTTGCTGAGACTAGTACGCAGTTGTATAATCTTTCATAATCTTTGTTAAAGCAGAAGCTAAACTTCTAAACTTCTGCCTCTCTGCTCTCCAATCAAATGGAACCAGAAAATACATGTTTTCTTTCTGGTAGCGAGAGCACTCAAACAGGTCAGAAGTCTCTTTTTCCAATTACAGTGGCGGCGCAAAGAATTTGACCCGGGTGATGAGGGCAGGCGCAGTACAACAGGCTTTCTCCTGGCTCAGAATGGGTCTTGTTGTAGGTGACTACATGCTTACAGTAAAGTAAATGAGTTCAGGGTTTGGAAGAAATCCATGAATTTTCCTGTTATTTCTAAGGCTTTGATAAACAAAAACGTCTTTTAGGCTTGAAATGAACCAAACTAGCCATACATGGGTGACCTTTCTTTGACTCTGCCTAAAACCTCTTAGAGAGAGTGGAGAAAAATACCCCGGACAAGAGATGAACACATGGTGGGGGTACAATATGACTTCAGGCTAAACAGATAAAATCCTGTTATATGTGTGCAATGCTTATCATACAGGAAAATCAGTGTGTATGACAGAAACACACCTTTAGGGAAATGGTCTGCTTGGTCCATCAGCAAGTCAATCTCTCTGGCTGTGGCTTCAGGAAGGTCAGAGCCCTCGAAATACTGACACAGAAATATTTGAAAGACTGAACAGATTAAAACTGCAAGAAAAGTGATTAAAAGCCCCCCAAGGAAGTAAAAATACAGCAGCAAAGCAGCCGAGCGCAGATATCACCATGTTTCTGTCTGCACAGCAAAACGAAGCTCATGGGACCGACAGTGCAACAGGGATGTGAGCATGAGTCAGATCTTATCAAGCCAAAATGGACATCATCAACTGATGCAGTTCAGGAGGGCCATTAGCAGTCCCTAAGTGACAGAATGAGGAGGCTAATAGTGTGTGTGTGTGTGTGTGTGTGTGTGTGTGTGTGTGTGGTGGTACTGCGTTATTTTAAGCACTGTGGATATTCAGACAGTATGTCACTACTGTCATGTTTGTCCACATTCCCTCACACCCCGTTCACTTCACATTATAAATGATGAATAGTTTGAACACTTCAAATAATATCTGGTCTTGTTCAGGCAGTAAACAGTAAAGGCCGTGGATGCCGCTCGCTCGTCACAAAGCAAACAGGAAACAGCTTCTAACTTGTGACAAAGACGTTAACTAGAGATGCTGTGGGCACACGGTCCACATCCCGGCTCCGTGATTCACCAGGACGCCCACTGTATCTAAAAATGATGACCAGGGTGTTTGTTGTCCCTGCACTCTGACAGAGAGTTTACCTCAGCAGTGGTGACGGTGAAGTGCTCCTTCTCAGTTAGAGTGATGGCAGCTGGAGGTGACCTGAAACCTGGTTTAGCATCGCGGGAGGAATTCAGAGCACAAGAAGGATGTGAGAGTAAGCTGAGGTTCAAATGGGGTGCAGCTACAGCTTTTTAGATGTTAAAATATCCATCTCACCATCTTTGTCACATGTGGTGTGGGGACTGGGCACCAGGGAGTGCTGTGAACCAACGTGCTCGATCACAAACCCTGTCTAGAAACGCAGATTACAAATATGAAACAAACAGAAGACTGATTCTAACACAGGCTCTCACTTACGATGCTGCGCAGGGATCCTTTAAATTCAGTGTCTCTTATATTATTTGCCCCACATAACAGTGACATTCTACTCATTACAGATTACGAGGACAAAGTTCAAGCCCGAGCCTGCCAGATTTACAACACCCACACGGAGCAAGTTATCCACTGTGATTTAACTGACTCAGGACTATGAAGGATTGTAAGGAGGGAGAAATAAAGTGTACAACCCCATTGCCACATAAGTTGGGATGTAAATAAAAGCAGAATGCAATGATCTGCAAGTCTCAAACAGCCATATTTTATTCACAATAAGAAAACATTGAATGTTTAAACTAAGAAAATGCACCATTTAAAGAAAAAACAGGTCATTTTGAATCTGACTGCAGCAACACATCCCAAAGAAGTTGGGAGAGGGCCATGTTTACCACAGCATCCCTTCTTCTTTTAACAACAGTCTGTAAATGTGTGGGAGCTGAGGAGAGCAGCTGCTGGACTTTGGGGAGAGGAATGTTGTCCCATTGTTGTCTGATATAGGATTCTAGCTGCTTAGCAGTCCTGGGTCATTTCATGATGGGCCAAATATTTTCAGTTGGACTACATGCAGGCCAGTTCAGCACTCAGACTCTTCTTCTAGATGGGAGCATATTTCACTCTAATACCTGTATGCACCTTTCAGAATTGATGGTGCCTTTCCAGATGTGCCATTCCATAGGTACTAATGCACCCCCATACCATCAGAGATGCAGGCTTCTGGACTGAGTGCTGATCATAACCCAGACGGTCCTGCTCCTCTTTAGTCTGGGGAACATAGTGTATATGTTCTCCAAAAATAATGTAAAATTTTGATTTGTCTGACAACAACAGTTTTCCACTTTGCCTCAGTCTATTTTAAATAAGCTCCGGTCCAGAGACGACAGCAGAGTTTCTGAATCACGTTCACATATGGCTTCTTGGTATGACAGAGCTTTAAGCTGCATTGGTGGATGGCACGGTGAACTGTGGTCACACACAGTGATTTCTGGAAGGGTTCCTGAGTCCATGCAGTGATTCCTATGCCAGAATCATGCCTGTTTTTAATGCAGTGCTGCCTGAGGAAGATCACGGCCATCTCATACTGATTTTTGGCCTTGTCCCTGCCCGCTGAGATCTCGTCTCAGACTCTTTTGATGATATCATGTGCTGTATATGATGAGCTTGACAAAGTCTTCACAATTTTACATTGATGAACATTATTCTGAAATTGTTCCACAATTTGTGGACTGATTTTTTTGGGGGATCGGTGTACCTCTGCCCATCTTTACTTCTGAGAAACTCTGCCTCTCTAAGATGCAATTTTTGCACCAGTCATGTTACTGACCTGTTGCCAGGTAACCTCATTAGTTGCAAAATGTTCCTGTTTCTTTTTAGTGCCCTTTACTTTTCCAGCCTTTTGGTGCCCCATCCCAATTTGCCGTGTTGCTGCCATCAAATTCAAATTGAGCTAATATTTTCCATTAAACAGTAAAATATCTCAGTTTAAACATTTGATATGCTTTCTATGTTGTACTGTGAATAAAATACGGCTTTATGAAATTGCATTCTGTTTCTATTTACATTTCTGCACACCATCTGCTACTCTGCAGACATTGGACTGCAGTCCCTCTGTAGCTTACCTGACATATTTTCAGAGGCATGCATATACAATATTGGTATATACTGGTGGCTGTATGTACCTGCAGTAATTTATATGGGCTGGGGAGTAGGTCAGACTCCATGACACCAAAGAAGGGATCCTGTGCTCCCTCTGCCTCCTCCATCATGTACAGGATCGTAGGCATATCCAAGGCATTCCTACAGCATGAGACACCAACATTATTACTCAACATATTACACGGCACGTGTAATATTTTGAGTAATATTAATATGTTGTAATATTAATATTACAACATATTACACGGCACTGCTTCTAAGCATATAAAATGTGACTGGAATAAGATTACAGCACCTTCCTACTGCACAATATGAGCGCATACGGTACTGCTGTTCCATAATGTGGCTTATTAAACATTAATGAAGCTATTTAAATGAAAGCAGCTCAATTTGCCCACTCATTTAAATGCTACATTCTCCTTTTTACACTGTTTATTACTCCAAACAATCTGTTTGTCATCTCATAAATATTCAACCGGAAGCCTGTGAGCTCAGACTTCTCCAAACAGCTAAAACCTCCTGGCAGTTCTCCTATTTTTTTTTTCAGATGCCCCAACAGACAAAAATTTGTTCCCCTGTGAATTATAGCATTGTGTCTGCACACACAGACCTGCCAGATTCAGCCATGTCTATAGGTATGCATCTTTTACTGCGCAGCAGGCGGTCTATGGTTTGTTGAGTCTCCTCTGGAAAAACAGAGAAATGATGCACATGAGTCTTACAGAAGCAGGAGAAGAGACATCACATGTAAATTAAAGGTGACAAATGTACTGAAGGTGGCTTGAGGCTAAGATGTAAACGTGACGTCCTCATAGTTAAAAGGTCCTGACACTAGTTCTGTTATCCGGACAGCCCTGTACCTGCAACCCATTCAGGATACACGCTACCCTCAACTATATAAGTGTGTAAAAAAATGGATGTCTGAACAAATAAAAATGAGCATGGAAGATGTTTTTGTTCCATTTTACAATGATCATACCAAACACCACTAAGACATGCTTAATAATACCTCATAAACATCTTACCCACACACGTGGAGCTTTTATTCTACTGGTGGGTGAAATTAAATGCCACTGCAGACCATGGCTGCTTTCTTGGCTTCTCCTCCTGCTGATCATCCTGCATTATGTTTCACTGTTTTCATCAACCATGACCACAGCATGATTGCGAATCTGTCGGATGCAATATCATCGTCAGGCTGCAATTTGAGACCTGATGAATCGAGACTGTTGCGCTGTGTTTGATGATGTCGCTTTCATCAGTTCCATATTGGCTTCTAAATCACACTTATCAGGGGGAGCCGGGATGATAGCATTGTTTGGGTTTTACACCAAAACAGTTTTCACGAGACGGAGAGAAGTGACAAACACGAGCTGTCTGTTGTGTTTTGCATAAAGTAAACAAACTGTCTTTTTCCCAGTTAACATGTGTCATGAAAAATAATGAAGCTGCTCTGTTGTTGCTTCTGGTTTTAATTCTTTTTTTTTGGCACTGAAAATCATTCTGCTGACTCCTCTTTTCTGCTACTCCTACATAATCAAGCTTCAAATTTGTTTTTAGCCACGTTACTCATTCATCTGCCCGACTTCTGGTATATGCTCTTAAATTTGACAACTGCCACAGTAACTCAAAGTGAATTTTATACTGCATGATGAAGCTTGTAGCATTGGATGTAAACAATGATCAGATGGTTTTAGTTTATGTTCTTTCTGCTGTAGTTTGTTCCTCACCCAGCAGGAAGCTACACTGCCTGTGGTAGACTACAACCACTCCATACTGCAGCTGGGAGGACAGGTAGAGAGAGAACCGAGGCCTGGGTAGGCTGGGCTGCGGTGGAGGAACCTGTGCAGTCACATAGTCCATAATCTCCCCGCTGTAAACATTTAAGAAAGGAGGTGGAGAAATCTTGACTAAATGTGCAACAGGACACGTTCAAACAGATAGTATAACCCCTTCGGGTGGTGGAGATGGTGTAGGAGATGACAGAAAATGAATAATTGGTGACTGAAGGGGATAACTTAGCTGTATAATAACTGTACTAGTATATACAGGTAGTTGTGCAGCAGCAGCTGTTCGCTCTTTAACTTGACATGAAAATAGTTTTACACCAATAATCTAAGGCTCAAGGGAAAACACACATTAAATTATAAAATTTAATTAAAATGCATAACCCAACCTATTTTTAGCCTGTGCTAATGTACTTTAATCAATCTGCCTTGCATTCATTACATTCATACCAGGTCCGCTTGACATTGACTCTCAGGAGCTCTCTACGGGTCACCCTGATGCCTTTAGTGGCTGCTAGCCTGAACAGAAAGACACACATTTACAAAATTTAGACGCAAGTGTTAGCTAGGCAGCAGGTTGATGTGTATCTGTGGCCTTTAACTATGGTTTAAAAGATGTAGGACTCACCAAATTGTGGAAAAACATCCAGAATGACGCTGGAGCACATTGGGGTAGTAAAACATTTTGTTTTGAATTTAAAGATAATGCAGGAACTTGAAGAATAAAGAATTAACTTTAGGAACTGAGCAAAATAAGTAAGTCTTTGCTGGTGAGAAATTCGCGCCTCTGCTTCCCGCCTCAAATCCCACTGCACCAATCAGCTTTCAGATCCAGGACAATGAACGTAAACACCCATGACGCATTCAGGGACTGAAATAAATATAAAGGAATTTGTTTGGTTTGGGTTGATCTGTATAAAAGGAAAACTAACATTGTTTATACTGCATTAATCTGAGATATTTCTAGAGTAAAAAAGTTACTTTAAATTACTTTGACTGATGATTAAGAGTGATAGCAGTACTCAAGTACTACATTAGTTTTAGGTACTTGTACTTATTCCCATTTAATTTTATATTCACCATCTTTGTGAGAATATGAATTTTGGTTTTGGTTTATTTCTTTCACAGCCATACCAATTACAAACTGTAAAACTTTAAATCCAAAGCATGTAAATTGATTTCTATTTTAGGAATTCATATAACATTAAAAAATGTGCATAGTTACTAAAGAGTATATAAAATCTAACACCCAGACTGTTATGGTATAGCACAACAAACTGTAGAAAAATAAAGGTTCAACTTTGTTATCTTGATAATTATGCAATAATATACTTGCATGTATAAAGAAGTATTCTCCTACGTCTGAGAATAGTATTTTAAGTACTATTTTTTTGCAAATATTTGTGTACTTTGAAGTAAATACTCAAAAACACTCAAGTAGAGACTTGTTTTGTCATCGGGATGTGAATTTAAAATGCCACTGAATTTCTAGCACTGAATTTTTTTAATGCTGAAAAAAGTATCTGAATTTTTTTAGGGGGCGGCTGTTTCCTAATATGAAGACTCTGCACATTAAAATAAGTATTTTGTTTCGATTGTATTCCCGATAGAATTTTCTGATTTTCCAGGAGCTTCCCTGAGTCACCCTATTAAAATGAATCCTGGAAACGCCCCTGAATACGACCCTCTATATATATATATATATATATATATATATATATTAATTAAAACGCACTAATTTTACCATCACTTACAGTACCGTGAACATTTAAGGTTTCTATTTTCACTTGGGTGAAAATAGAAGAGGAGAGAGTGACGTCACCGCCCCGATGGGTAGTGGTGAATGATTTGGCCACGCCTCTGTGCGTGAACGTCGGGGTGGTGGAGTCTGACTGAAGCCGCTGAAAGCAGAAACTACAGCAGGAGGAGGAAACACAACCTTATACTTGGGCGATTTTTGACAGAGCGCTCCCTGTAAAATGGCGTACCACAGTCCGTACAGAGCTCCCCCGCACATCAGCGCTCCCCCGGACCAGGGCTTCCTGTGGAATATCTTCCAGAGGTGAGTGCGGCCAGGACAGGCGTTTGTTCCCGTCTCTCACTCTTTGCTTCGCGGTGAAAACTGCTGTCGTGTAGCGCGGAAGGAAGAGAGTGAGACTGGGCGGGGGTGACGCTAAACATTTCAGTGACAGCTCCCCCTTTTTTTCTTATCTTTTTATAACTCTTTCTTTGACCCAGGACAAACCTCCCGGAGTGAAATTAGTGATTTTCAGTATTCCAGCTGCCTCCCAGTTGTGGAACTAGTACTGCACAGTTCCTGTATCTGCTTTATGCCACTCATCCAGTAGTACCGTACACTACTACACGTCAGCAGTGCCGCATGGTTGTATTACTGAGGCTAAATTGTGTTGATGTCACAGGCAGTCAGTTGCTCAGTGCCAGCGATGAGTTTTCAAACCTGGGTCCAAGGACCTCCGGGAGTCCTTGAAGGGTTTCCCCCCTCCCCGGTTAATCCTGGCAGCGGAAACACAGCTCAGTTCAACACGTCTCCAATGAATGCCGTCTTCCACCAGATGAAGTCAGAAAAAGTCAGAAAAAATGTTATAATCTAAAAAAAAAAAAAAAATCTAACAGCTTTATGTGACAGCTATTTAAAATGCACTGGAAAGATTATTTCTACATCTGTCATATCTTGGATTTTTATCCCCCGCCCCAGTTTGAATGTTAAAGTGTCTCTGGGGGCTTTCATCCATTGATAGTCATTGATTTCAGCACAGCCTGAGTCAAAAGTGTGTCAGCAGCCAAGAAGGTCATAGTAGTAGGCAGAGAGGGAAATGTTCATATGCTTTGGCCCCTGGTGATAGTAAGCTATAGAGTTATGTAATACTGCAGAGGATTTTTTTTCTTCTCACATCAGGATGCTGCTGGCATCAAGGCTCGAAACACCCTTAACTAATTATTTATGTGTGGTGCAAACCCTTCAAGACGTCAGACGTACACATGTTGTCTCTTTCACATTCTCTCGCAGCAGAAACGGCACCTTCCCGTGACTGTGTACACATGTGGAGCCATCATTATGTCAGGCATTATTATGACTGTCATAAGAACATACACGCATGTGTCACATGAGCAGTGAGCTGCCTCATCTGCTGCCCCTCGCTGAATATCTGGCAAAGCTGTGCTGGAATTCCCTCGGTCATGTGCTCAGAGTCAATGGAGCATAATTGACGCAGAAGGCTTTTCAATCTCTGTGACACACACACACACACCTACTAACTCATGACTCACCATCCCATTGTTGGACTGCTTTTAGATATATTTGCACACAGTAACTCGCCGTGATATGACTACATCTGAGTGGATGTGCTACGACAAGAGAAGAAAAGTAGGCTGTAAATCAGTTGCGTGGCTAGATGCTGAATGAATCACTCTGTTCCTTTTGTGTGCTTTCTAATGGATGGCTGTGGTATGACAAAAATGTTTGAACCCGGCCCTTCAAGACTTTTGTTTTTGTAGATCAACAATATAGATTTGTGGTGACTGATTATCCTCTACTCCTCAATTCTCAGCATCGTGTTAATATAATCAACTCACTACTTGCTGGAAACGTTTACCTGACAGAAGTTGTTACATACACAGAACTAAGTGGAGGTATGCCGTCTCACTGCAAACCACGCCCGAAAATTCATTCGACAACTTGCTGCAGCCTCAAATTAAAAAGCTTTAAAATAGTGCATTTACATCATGCAGTTTTAATTTGGAAGTTTTTTCCAGCGTGAGCGCCACAGCACCAGTGCCTTACTTCTGGACCAGTTCTGTGGAAAGTAGGACATATTCCAGCCTGATTGCCTAATAGGAAACAGTGAAACATGGGAAAATCTGAGCAGAATAACTGACTCAGGCGTGGTGTTGCTGCCGCTTTACATAAAAGTTCTGTATTTGACAGCGTGAAGATGGAAACAGCAGATGGTTAACTGTTTGCTCTGCAGGGAAGAAGCGGTTTTAATGATGCTTTCACTTTTTTTTTTAATACTGTCGAGGTAACTTTGCCTGAGGCAGAGTGTGTGAGCTTGTAAGAGGAAGACAGGCGGAGTGGGGAGAAAAGAGTAGAGCTTATTCTGTACACACACATACTTCTTTGAGTTAATATATCAGTGTTTGGTAAAGGCTGTGTGCCCCCTCTGCCTGCACTACCCTGACCAATCATCACCTTCACGGTGACAGAGCTCTCATTTATGGCCGGGAGGACCCGGCGGGACTGTGTGTTTGTTTTTCTTTATTTAACGGGGCGAAATGCACACCGACATATAGCTGATCACCTCGAAGGCTGCAGTCATGGACTTATGACCACAGATAAACCAGTCACAGCCGGGCGCCGAAACCCAGCCCACATTTTTTTGTGTGTTTGTTTGTTTGGGTTTTTTTGTTGGGAGGGGGGTTCCCTGTCTCCTCCCCTCTTCTTCTCTGCTGGTATTCAGGCTGTTCGGTGAGCGAGCTCTGCGTCAACAGGTTGGGCCCGGCAGGTTGCTAAGGAACAACTGAGTCACTGAATGTTTGACTAAGCTGCATTTCAAAAGTGTAAGGCCTGATGCTTGTGCCAGTATCCAATCTCAGTGTCTCAAAGAGAGGCTCAAGCAGATCATTACGTTTTGTACACTTATGTGTGCTCATACTAAACACGGCCAAAGTTTGTGATCATGAGATGAGCCTGAAGCTCAGGCCTCAGACTGCTCCAAATGCTCAGCTTAAGTTTTTTCTTCCCTCTGCTCTGTATGATGTCACTAAGAGTTGAGCTCCCTAATATGGTCCCAGTATGTCATGGCTGCAGTCGGTCATAGCAACGACAAGTAATCATTCACATGGTAACGTTTCCCTGCACTGATCAACTTCTCCTTCATTTTGATGCCAAACTGTATCTGCTACCTCACTCTCTTGGGTTATTTCCATGATTGGCTAGAGGCAGCACTGGTGTATTTGAATAAATCTGTTGTGATTGGCTGACAGCTGCACTGGGACTGGAAAGTGGAACTTTTTTCAGTGCTTCAGCTCAAGTAGTGTGAGCAAAGTGAAGCAACGTATGACATCGCTTCACAGTGAATGAGAGGCAAGAGCATTGGAGCCTGAAATGCATACATGTGAGTCTTTCTCCAGTGCAGAAGCCCCACCCACCTGCTGTTTAAACCTTCTGTTTGTGAGGCGCAGCCAATCAGAAGAGGGTGTTTTAAAGGCAAAGGGGAAGGGAGCATAAGTATAAGATAAATGATTCTTTCGAACTGTGGGTCAGGCAAAGCTACTTTAGGAGAACCCAAGAATAAAAATGTGCAAGTGCCAAAAACTGGTCTCCTTTAAGGTATTGTGAGTGTATATTAATAATTACATTGTATGTCATTCCCTTCCTCTGTTTGAAGTCTGAATGCATGAAATTAATACATCATTAACTGAAGGATAAGGGCTCCATTAGGGCTGAAAGAGTCGAATAGTTGATGAACCTAAACTTGTTGCCAGCTATACTGATAATTAATTAGGCACTTAATGCCAATCATTCTTTATCAGTAGTAGTAGTAGTAGTTTTTGCTTCCTAGTTTCCGGTCAGTTGATTTACTGACTAATTGTATGAGCTGTAACCCCACGATCTGGGACAAAGAGACCCTCTACTTTCATTTTCATGGGTAGTTCTGCGTTATTAGTTTTGGGAGGACTTTTCTCTTTGATTAAAATCAAATTAAACTAACAGTCTAGTTCACACTAGACAGCCCGGTATGGTCTTTTAGGTATTGCCAGGTATTCCAAGTAGCTTTCCCATGCACATACCACTCTATCAATTAAAAAATCTGTCCTGCTATTTAAGAATCCTCCAAGCAGACTTTATGCTGGTGCCACTAAAAGTTACAACATCCTGTTTCAGTTTTCTCAGATCTAACACACACACAAACACACACGCGCACACACACACACCCGTATCTTCCGACCTCGTCTGGCCGGTTTCTCGGAGCTACAAGCATACAAGCTGCATTGTGCGTCCTGATCATAGACTTCCATTCATTCTTTGTGGACTGTTGAAACACTAACGCGTGCTCGGGAAGATAAGATTTCAGTTGGCGAGTGCCGGTGCCTGCTGCTTTTGTGTGTTGGTGTGAAGTGGTTAAAGCGTTGTGGTATATAATCTGTGTTTTCCTCCCCAGGGTCGACAAGGACCGGAGTGGGGTGATATCAGACTCAGAGCTCCAGCAGGCCTTATCGAATGGTATGGATCAGTGTCTTGGACTGTGTGTATATATCTATATATATATATATATATATATAATTTTTGCTCCACTCCCACCTCTCCCTCTATCTCAATCTGTCATGTTTCCCGTTCTTCTTAATTCCCTCTGTTCTTCTTTTTTTCTCCCTGTGAGTCTCGCTCTCTCCCATCTCCTCGATACACTCCATTGGTCACCGCCTCGCTATGATTTAAGCAACTGTCATGTTTAAGTAGAAAAATGGATGGATGGATTTTATTTTTATCCCGTGGATAGCAGGTGAACTGAATAAAAATGAATGGAGTTTTATTTTCGTCGCAGAACAAAGGAGCGGGTGAAAAGTGTAACGGCGTAGCTTCAGAGAAAATACTTTGATATCCTTGTGCGTCGCTGCAGTGACAGCCGGCGACACACTGTACCGGCTGGTAGGTGAAATTGTGGGTGTGGATTTTGTCACAGTTTTCAAAAGTTCAAACAGGATGAATGCTCTCGTATCAAAGGTGATGGGGAATAAGCAAAGACTGGATATAAAAGATGGAAGTAACCGCTGTGACATCACCCACTGGCCAATGGCTGTTTTTTCTTTTCTTTTAAACTAATAAACTAGTAGAAGCCAAAACTGTAACTTCTTAGATGGACTGCACCACACAGCAGGCCATGCTACATGTCAATAACTCCAATAAAAAGCTCCAAAGCACACCAACATTTGGACATTTTAACATGGGAGTCTAATGGGATTGGCTCCTTGCCTTCTATAGAATAAACCTGCGTGAATCCTGTGTGGTTCATCAGCAGGTGAAAACGGTGACTTTTCCTAAGCACTTACAGGCTTTTGGCATCATAATCTAGATACTGGGTGAGACTGGGTGCTCACACTGAGTGCTCACACTTCTCCTTCTTTTATTATTATTATTAAAGTGGTGTGCTTTTTTCTCCCGCTGAATGAATCTGATTGAAACCACACGGATGTAGCATGAGGTTTACAGCTGCTAGTGATGGAGGTGCAGTCTCTCCTTAGGCTTGTAGGTGTGGAGGAGCGTTCAGACAGGAATGAGGCTTCATTTCCTAAACAAATTAGAGCCAAAGAAACGGCGTGCTTGTGATTCTTCGCGGCAGTTTCGGGAGATGCACCGAATAAATGACACAGGTCATCTTTCCTGCTCACAACCTGGCAAATGAAGTCAGTTGCGTTGACTGAGGCGAGCTGCCACAGCAGAGCAGGCATCTGTTTTCCTGCCACACTCAACGCCGCATCGCTTCTTGACCTTGCTCACAGTGAGACAGCAAAGTTAAAATGGAGTAATGATTAATCAGACCCGTGTTTCAGAACGCCGTTAAAGCCAGAAACTGTGCTGCAGGTTAATGTTTGTATTTTCATTAAAATATAATGTGTTCCCCCGTCTTTTGTTTGATTTGCTCCAGCAGCTTTTCAAAGACTTTTGAACCGATTACGCTGCCCGGAAACCCATTTTTCTGTGCACTTCAAAGGAGAGGGGGAAAAAAAAAGAAGTAGTAGTGTCGGAGCCAGCAGCAGCACTGAAAGAAGCTGTTATCAGGCTGCGCAGTGGCTCTGGCACAGCATACTGATTAGTGTGTAGAATGTGTGTGCGTGCAGGCGAGCGTGTGCGTGTGTTGTTCGTTTCATCAGATTTTTTTAGCCAAGGGTCAGTGAGTCTTGTTTTTGTTTTTAGACTCAGTGTTGTGTTGATTCGCTCCTTACTGCGTGTGCGTGCGGTGAACGGCGGGTCTCCAGGTCCAGTCTCCTAGTTCATTAGGCTCATTGGGACATGAAGCAGAGCCAGCCAAGCTGAACACGGCGCGCTGCATCCTGTCCTGCAGTTTCATAAAGACAACCTGCCGTTCGACTGTCTGTCGTAGCATTCTTCTTCTTCTTCTTTTTTAATCCGTTTCCTGCCATCAACTATGCTTTGACTCCCTGTTCTTTTTTAGCCCTGCTCTCTCAGAGCACAGAGGATCAAGGTTCAGGAGGGAGGCTGAGGCAGCGTAGACGTTTCTGCACATAGACAATGTCACTCACATGTCCCTTTTTCCATTTTACTTTGTGCAGATGCTCATTTTAAGAAATCTTTTGATCGCGTGCTATTTTTTACATCTTTTTTCCTCCAGCCGGCAAGATGTCACTTTTTTTAAAAGGCATTTTAAACACAGCATTATACAACATCCTCTCCTCCCCTTACATTTCTCTCGAGGATATGGCACCAGCTCTTCGCCTGCTGTGTCCTCTGTCTGTTTGTCCTCTCTTACTCTAACTTTCTCTCTTTGTCTCTCATCCTTTCTTAGCCCCCCCTCTCTCTGTCTGTCTCTGTTTGTCTTCCCTCCTCTCTCAGTCCTGGGTGTTACAGCGTATTATCCCTGATGAGACTGTGATCGCCTCTGTGCCGTTGAAGTGCGTGTGCCTGCCTGTGTTCTGCGTATGCCTTTTAGCCGGGCCAATTGCTATAAATATGGATTTTTTTCTGGCCTCCACTCTTTCCTCCGCAGTAAGCAGATATCCCACCAACTTGCCTCCGTGCTCCACCGCTCTCCTGCTTGAGTTATTTGTGTAGGAGCTCCACTAAAATTGCTGACATACAAGCGGGCTTGTGGAGCTCAATCGGCAGTCTTTGCCTTTACACTTGTACAGTTTTGTAAAACCTGAGTTGAGTCAGATAGCATGGACATCAAGCAGACAGTGTTGAGCTTTTCAGCGTTTCCACCTTCTGATGGAGGAGATGCGTCATGCCCTGATGGTGTTACAGCCACTGATTTTGTATCTAACAGTCTGAGGCACCAGTGCCATTTTGACTGGATTCCTTGAGCTTCTTTGTGTGTGTCCCTTGTATCATGACTGTTAAACGGCATAGACCACAAAACAAACAGAGCTGGCTGTCCCACTGGCTTCAGTTACTATTCTCACTCCTTTATGACACACGTACACCGAGTTGCCTCGATTCCCCTGTTGCAATCATGGTGAATCAACAGTAATCAAGCAACAATCACGTTCATCACTCTGTCCCCTTCCTGCTCTCAAGGTCAAACCTTTACCTGACTCATACAGGGCGCGCGTTTCGTGTGGGGTCAGGTCTGTGTAGCTACTTTGTGAGGTACATAGCTCAACATTTAAAACGTGTTTGGAAAAGTTCAGATCCGTGTTTGCTTGCTTATGTCAGGCGTGTAGGTACAAGTAACTCACTGAACTCCATCACGACCGTTATATGCGTGCGTATACACTGCGGTCAGTGCTCTCCGTTTTTCCACTCGCCCGCCTCTCGCCTCAGCTCCTATATTCTCTCACTTCTGTCCACCTCACCAGTGGCGGTTCACCAGTGAGAGAGACCAGTGTGTGGACTGGACAGAGGGTGTATTGTCCCAGTTTGTCGTGAAACACTCACAAGCATCTCAGCCATACTTGCCGCCTCACACTGGGCAGCCGCAGTCTGTCTGGCGTGCATTGGTGACCTCACAGCTAGCTACTGGTGTGTGTGTGTGTGTGTGTGTGTGTGTGTGTGTGTGTGTGTGTGTGTGTGTGTGTGTGTGTGTGTGTGTGT
>JAVDPK010000337.1:168908-183665 GCA_034780415.1 Cichlasoma orientale
TGTGTGTGTGTGTGTGTGTGTGTGTGTGTGTGTGTGTGTGTGTGTGTGTGTGTGTGTGTGTGTGTGTGTGTGGGGAAAGGTCACAGCTTGTTCTGTGCTCTGCCTTTGGTCATTTTTCCGCTGCCTCTAATGTTGGAGCAGCATTCACAGCATGTAGATGTTACAGAAGATTGTGTTAAAGATATTATCAGAATGTGTCTTTGGAGGAGTGCAACAAATATCAGCCTATATTAATATCTGAATTTTTTTGCTCCCTAAAAACCCAGCATCAGTCGAGTACTGTTTATTACAGTTAACTTATTATAATTAATAAAATAATTATTGACATTTTAGTCAAACAAACTTCAGGTGACTTCATACTTCACAGGACTCTGAAGGTCTTTGGGCTTATTTTGCAGACACAGGACCTGATCATCTTGCAGTCATTGAGTCGACCATGAACGCCTCTGTGTACCAAAGTATTCTAGAGTCAAATGTGAGGCCGTCTGTATGACAGCTAAAGCTTGGCTGAAATAGGATCATGCAACAGGGCACTGAGCTGCAATGACCCAGGCAAAGTCCAGATCTCAAGCGGACTGAGATGCAGTGGGTGGGACCGTAAGAGAGCTGTGCACAAGTTAATGAACTGAAGCAACATTGTTAAGAAGAGTGGGCCAAAGTTCCTCCACAGCAAGAAGTCATAGAACCACCTTTAGCAGCAGTTGTTGTCTGTATCTTTCACTAGGATTCGTAATTGTAATATGTTGATAAATTTTCCATAATTAGGCATCTCACTTTGTCATTACAATTTTCAGATATTTCAGCACAGCTAGCTACTTTCAGCTGCTCCCTTATTCACATTATTTCCACAGCGGGAAGCTCTGCATGTTTGATTTGGCACATTTTTATGGCCTTCCTGATGCAGCCCCGAAGGGATTTGTATCAAACTATTAGGAAGTCATTGTCATAATTATAGATTTTTTTTGTACAATTATCCTTTTTTAAGCCAAAATTCACATTATCTGTCCCATATAAAGGAAACAGTATAGGAGTGATGAACAGAAATGTAGCCAATTTAAAAAAAAAAAAAAAAAAAGCATCCCTTTATAAAATATATGGTCATAAATCACACCACTTCATTCAGTGTTTACATTCATGCCTCCTTCTGTGCTTGACTGTCAAACATGAGAAAGCATGTTTCTAAAATAGTGTGATCATTGGGAGGAGAGAGATTTGGTTTAATGAAAAAAATACTTGTGCGAAACGGCAGCGAAGAGCAGTGACGCTGACCTGTTTCTGCAAACTGGCCTCACATCAACGCGCTAATGATACTTTATGATTGTTGCTTTAGTTCATCCAGTGGATGAAAAAAGAATATAGATTCTGGCCCAGACCCCAGCTTCAGTAAAGAGCCTCAGGCCTGGTCCCAAAACAGCTCTATCCACAGTGCTAGACAGCCCCACCCATCAATAAAACAAACCGAGCAGGAGGGAGGAAATGACCGGTGTCTTCCGAAGCACACGCGGTACTTAACGTACCGAAATCTTAAGGTTTTGAAGTCCTGAATTTGTTTCAGCTTCATTATTTATTTAGACACTTTAATGGACTTTCCCGAGTAAAATCAAGGTGAGAATAAGTCAACAATAAAGCAATTTCTATGTACTGTTTGATTTGAAGCCTTTTTATTCAAATGAGATCCTCTTATCTGAGCTCTTACGGCTCAGAGCTGCAAACCTGCTTACTGCTGGCGTAGCTAAACTGTGGAGGAAAATCAAAAACGAGCAGCACAGTGTGAAAAGGCTCCAGAGTGTTGGCAAGTTGTTAAAATTCTGCAGATGCAGTTTTAGGGTCTGCAGATAGAGTTGCAGGAAACAACCTTAGGTCAGCAAACGCAGGCAAGAGAGCTCAAGGTGCTGCAACAAGAACTAAACTGCAAATGTTTTGTTCACCTCGTCTCCTCAGGTCACGTCTCTTTTGTTAGTTATCTCTGCTCCTTCTGTGCGCTTCCCTGCCTCCCCTCCCGTCTCTGCGTCCTCCCACACACGCTTCTCTTTATGCGCGGTCCTGAACCGCCGGCCTGCCTGTAATAAAGTGAGGTGGTGAGTCAGCAGTGATTTAGATGGCCTGATAAATCTCAGTGTCTTGAGAGTGTGAAGCAGGCTATAAAAGTATAAACACTCACCTGAAGTGAAGAGCCATCGCTCTTTTTCCTGACCACCTAAATGACAGGTAGATTCACATGTAATTGAAGTTTGTCCTCTAGATGAAAAATAATGGTGTGTGTCTGGGGGAAAGGGCATACATTGTCACAAACTCACCCCCCCTTTTTTTTTTTAAAACTTCAGTTTATTGAACTTCAGACTGCAAAATTCTTGAGCCGCGCCTCATTTCTTTATATCTTGCTGGGGAAATGGGGAAATGAGGAGGCCGATCCATGACTGAGGGCGTTCCACTGTGTATTTTTCTACCCAGGTCTCCTTTAGTGCACTGGTGGCGCGTTTGGGATCATTGTCATGCTGAAAAACGAAGCTGTTGCCAGGCAGATGCTTTCCAGATGGTATTGCATGGCGGATCGAAATCTGATGATGCTTTTAATAATTCCAACTGTGTTATTTTTGGCCTTTTTCATAGATTCAACTAAAGTAATCAAAACAAGTGATGTGTTTTTGTGACAGGCTGCTAGTAACAAAGTGCAAGAAGATACAATGTAAAACTGGTTCTTTGCTACGTTGCTTGTTATTGTGCAGACACAAAACTGGTGTTTTTCATGCTCGAACGATTCGTGGGTCAGTGTTAGGCGGCTTAACAAGCAAAAACACATTCCTCTGAAAACTGGACTGAGCATGAGTCCAAAGAAAAACACTGGAAGACCTTCAGAAAGCCCGGAGAACTGTTGCTCAGGACCACTTTAAAAATTACAAGAACCTCTGGCTCTAAAGAAATGAGGGCTGGCTCAAGACTTTTACACAGTACTGCGAATCCTCATCTGCTGCAGTTGTTTTGCATTTTGTTAATTCGTCTGTTGTCTATGTCATAACATTATTAGTACATTATTATTCAGTGATATCATAGATCATAAGAGATACTCCAGATGTTGGTTGTCTTGCACAAGCTTCCGCTGGATATCAGAAAGGCTGCTGGTTACTTTTAAAGACATAACGTGTTCAATCTCTGACACACAACGTGTGTGCGCTCCAGTGAGACTTAATTTTCTGTCATGAACATTAAAAAGAAAAAAAAAAACCCTAAAAGATTCTCATTATAATTTAGCTTTTCTAATCACATTTTAATGTGTGTGTAGCTCGGGATAGGCCGTCTTCGCGGCGCACATTTTGATTTGTCATTGCAGGAGCAACACAAGTGGAATTAATCACAATATTAATGGCTCTGTACTAATCAAGTGTCACACGAGGATATGACAGTGTGACAGTGAGTCAGCAGGCACAATAAATCATTTTAATGACAGTTTGACATGTCGCTGGAGGACAATCGCAGCGGATTAGGAACATCCGTGATATGCGAAACGATATCGGTGACTTCTGCGCGTCGGTGTGCAGGTTTCAGGACCCCCGCTCTGACAACTCAACATCTGCCTGGAAACAAAAACGTGTCTGCAAAATCATTCCCTCTTCACTCATTCACTCCTCCCGTAATAACACAAACGAGACTGCACTAATGATCACCATTTTTCTTTATTACTCACATGACGGGTTAGTATGGTGATTTCCCTCGTTTATTAAATGTAGAGCGCTGCAGTGTGGGATTGTTTAGAGAACGTCATCTACCTTCCATGGACCAGTTTTACTCCACTGTGGACCTTACAGAGTGCACACACACACATACAGTACATATAATAATAATAGTGGCAGAAAGTATATTTTGTACAGCAGTAGTATTATCTTTCTTAAAATTAAGCTGAGCATCAGTTCTTATCCCAGGATAATAAACTGATTAAAATCAGTCAAACCAAATGGGTATGTGGTGGTCTTATGAAATAAATACAGGCGCCACTAAAATGCTGTGAAAATGTAGTGATTAAGCTGCAAAAGCAAGAAGAGTGTTTGTTTTCTGGCCGGTTTTCTGCAGCCCCTACATAATTGTGGGGGCTGCAGCTAAAATTGAGTCTGCTAATAATGTTTATTCCATCCTCCCTGCTGCTTTCCAGCTCTGTTATCATATATCGGTTTGTTTGGGGTGTTTAACAGGTTGTCGTAGCAGACGCTCTCGGTGTATTTTTAACCAGCGTTCCTCTGTTTCACAGGCACATGGACTCCTTTCAACCCGGTGACGGTCCGCTCCATTATATGTAAGTAACCACAGAGGGCGAGGCAGCCCACTTTCACACACCGCCTCTTGTTCTGGAGATATTCCCGTTGTTTATCTGCTTCCTTGCCATGACGACCAGATTAGTTCATTAAGCGGTGAGCAGCCCGAAGACACAAACAAACCTCTGCTGTTAGCCCGCTCTAATGGAAACCTGCAGCCATCAATAAAGCAGGGAAGAGGGGAATTTCTGTAAGGGAATGTTTCCAAGCGGCAGCTGCTAGTTTCCTCAGACTTCAAATATTGATCTGTTTACACCCTCACAATATAATACAGCTTAGGTTAAAAACTTGAAACTCTGCAGTGTAGTTGAGGACTAAGTCGTGAGTTTTTAAACACTTCGACTCTGGATCATGTTAAAAAAAAAAACTATATATATAAAATATACGTTTGTACTTTCTGTATTTGAGTTTATTTCCCTTCCATATCTGAGCAACTGTGGCTTATTTGTTCTGAAACTCCAAGTCCAGAACTATGTTCCAAATATCTTTCCCTCGGTCTCAGATGTACTTTGCTCCCCATTTGTTGTGCGACTTCCAAAGTAAATCCCCATAATTCCATCGCCTTGCCTTCCCACTGTACCGTGCGCAGTAAATCCATTGTTTAGTACTCCCACAGCAAGAAGCATATCCTGTGATAACACTCCCTTTGTTGGGAGGTAATTGGATTGAAGCGCATGGGGTTGAGGAGTGGAGAGCTGGTGGGGGGATCAGGCTGTTTTCTTTCTCTGTTATAACGCAGTCTTATGAGGCAGGAGTTAGTCAAGTGTGCGTCTTTCTGTCCCACACTGTTAATTCTGCTGTTCTCTGACAGCCCTGGAAAACTGTATGCGGTGTCATAAAAGCTGTCCCAAACACATTTAATGTCCAGCATGTCTAATGTGCGTGTGTGTGTGTGTGTGTATCTGTCGACTGTTCCAGTGCGTTTAATGTGCATTGTTGTCTACTTCAGCCATGTTTGACAGGGAAAATAAAGGCGGGGTGAACTTCAACGAGTTTGCCGGTGTGTGGAAGTACATCACAGACTGGCAGAACATCTTCAGGACCTACGACAGGGACAACTCCGGCTTCATCGATAAGAATGAGCTCAAACAGGCGCTGACTGGATTCGGTGAGCTCCAAAGTATGATTCACTATTTACATTTACGGCGCTGGTGGAGGGCTCAGTAGCTCTTTCTAGGCTTTCTCTGGGTCACACGGTCAGGTTTTTGTCTTTTCTGTCTGTGTGTGTGTGGGTGTGTGTTTGGAAACAGCAGCTAGATATCACACAAGAGTATTTTATGGTATTTCTTACTGACCGCTCATGTAGTAAATGTTGAGGTTAAACATTTGAACTTTTACTGTTTATCAGCGGGCAGGCTGGTTCAGCACCTGGAGCCACACTGCTGCACTAAGTGCTGGATGTGGTTTGGCCTTGCTTGATAAGACGGTGTCTGGATGGCAGCATCTGTTGCCTCCAGACCAGCATTAATGGTCTTTTCACAGATGTGTGAGTTTCCATGCCATGTGCCCCAGTGCCCAGCTTTACCCTCACAGATGCTGGGCTTGAACTGTGTGCTGAAAACATGCCGGATGGTTCCAGTTCTCTTTAGGTTGCAGGATAGGGGATGCATGATTTGAAAAAGATAAAAAATAAATAAATTATTAGTCGAACTGCAGGATAATTTCACCTTCCCTGAGTCCATCTTAAATGAGCTCAGAGCAAGTGGCAGCATTTCTGCATCTTGTTCATAGAGGGATTTTCTGTGCGTGCAGTTTAACTTGCAGTTGTGAGCCAGTGACAAACTGTGTTTTTGCTTCTTTTTCCGAATGCAGTGCTGCCTGAAGGCCTGAAGATCACAACCGGTTTTCAGGCTTGTCTGTTGTGTGCAGTGATGCAACCTGATTTTGTGCATATATTAAAGGATATTATGCACAGCAAATAAATCTGACTCCCTAATTCTTTCTAAGTAATGCAGTTTTTAGACTGTGCCCGGTGCTGCCTTTACTCCCGTAAGTCTCAGCCTCTCTGGGACGCCCTTTTCATACCCACTCTTCTGCCAGGTGCGGTTTAAGCATTGCACAACTTTTTCAAGTCTCGTTCCGCCCCGTCAGAACATTTTTGAAACGTTTCTTTCATCAGATTCCAAGTGAGCAGATTTATTTTGCCGATATTAAATTCAATTAAATATACAATTGACCGAATTAATGAAATAATGAATTTTTAATATATTAAAGAACTGGTGAATGAAATCTGCTTGTGCAGCACATCTGTAGCAAAAAAAAGGGGTGGAGGGGCTTGTGGTTGTGTGTCACTGTTAAAGCGGCAGCAGCGTCTCAGTAAAACAGATGCCGCAGTATCACGCTGATGGCGGCTGTCCTGTGAATACCTTAATCACACCGTATCATAATATGTCTCCAGTACTCCCACAACTTCATCTGCCCAAGCCCGTCTGCATTAGTTCAGCTCAAAGCAGCCTGGAGCTCTGCCACGGTCAATTTGCATATGTCATGGTTCACTTAAAAGTCATTACCTGGCCAGCACCCTTGCGTGCATAGGAGTTGCAGTCTCAAGGCCCGGGCTAAGAACCAGAGGTGAATGTGCAGGTTGATACCCCTGTCGGGTCCTGCAGCTTGTCCCTAACAGAGACTCGACCAGAAATCAAACCTATTTGAGGTCCTCACTTATCAGAAAACAAACGGAGGGGGTGAATGTGTGGGACGGCTTTGTAATGACGGCTGTGTTGTTGTTGTTGTTGTGTGTGTAGGGTATCGTCTATCGGACCAGTTCTACGGCACCCTCATAGAAAAGTTCGACCGCCAGAGGAAGGGACAGGTGGCTTTCGACGACTTCATCCAGTGCTGTATTGTACTGCAGGTAACACGGTCATACTGAATCCAAGCAAACTGTGAATACTCTAACAGGATTTAGTGCAGTCTCCATTAACACAGCACCGGCACTACAAGGCTGCTCGTGTGCATGCAGAAGATTTGAAGTGGAGTTTTAATTCTGTATTTTTAAGAACACACTGCAGGCGTCGCTTTTACATGAATCTCTCAAGAAGCTTTCATTTGAGCCAGTTTCTTTTCTTCTCAGTAATTTCATGCTCCCGCTGCTATAGAAGAGCCTGCCAAGTGTGACCAAAAGCCTAAAGAAGTAAATGGTGTTAATATAATAAGATAATGCTGCTGGCCGATCTGCATAAATTCTTTTCTGTCCTTTCCGCAGAGGTTGACTGACGTTTTCAGGCGGTACGATACGGATCAGGATGGCTGGATCCAGGTTTCATATGAACAGTATCTTTCCATGGTCTTCAATATAGTATAACACATGCGGATCACCACAGAAGAGCACAACTGGACACAACTGTGCCAAAACTACGGGCACGTCCCAGATGTCTGCCATGATGATGAACACTGCAAGATTTATTTTGTTGTTGTTGTTTAAACCTTGTTTTTTGGCCCTAGTTGTCGGGCTGTTTCCCATTCATTTATGAAGTGACCACAAAAAAGTTCTTTTCTTTTTAGGTTGTAATACTTTTAAGTCCAACGCTTGACATATTTAAAAAAATAATCCTGCAGTGTTTTATTTGTTGAGGAATCTGAACGACGTCTGCGTGGGGGACTGTTGGAGGGGGGAAATATTATGGACACATCTCTCTTTCTGTCTGTCTGTCGGTCTGTCTGTTAAATGTCTTAATTGATACAATTTAAAAAAAAAAAAAGATGAGAGTAAAATAATGCATTGTAAATAAAGTTTCAAATGCATTGCATGCTTTTCAGGGAAATTTCGCCCCACAGTTGAAGCATGCTTTTCCCTTTCTCTTGACTTTTCCCTCAGCCCTATTTTGCTCAAAGCCATGTTTACAAAAACTGTGAGAGCAGGGTGACGTCCTGCTTTGGGATTCACAAACATGCCAGCTTACATGCCATATTTGTACAAACTTATTTTTAACAGAAAATCTTCAAATGTTAGAACATTCAGTTGTGTTTTGTTTTTTTTTTTTGTTTTTTTTTTGGGTTGAGGGTAAGCATAATGCCTTTAGGAAAGCTTATTTTTTGTGCATGATGCCTTAAAATGTGTACAAATAAAAAGAAAAACACAAAAGAGAAATCTTTTATTAAAAAAAATTCAAGAACATGTGATGTGGAGTTTGCTCTCATTATTTCCAGCCTGGCTTTGCAGGGAAAACTGCGGATTTAAGGCTCAATGTGGCCCTCTGCTGTGTGTTTCCTGTTTTTACCACTGCAATGCACCAAGTTGGTGTGTCCCAGAACCTTTTGCATTTGTTTTTGTTTCTGTCGGGGATATAAAAGTGTTACTCCTCAAACTGAGCTGCACCAAAGGAAGTCAGCTTTGTAGGATACAACTGGAGGAATATTTTTCTTGAGATATTTTCCCTATACTTAATCCTTTATTGTTGTTTTTAAAACACTTCGAGTTTCTAGTTTTTTGTTTTTTTTGTGCAAGTGTTAGCAATGGCGCTAAAACATTTGCGAACACTGACACCACTTTTAGGGTCCTATTATCAGCGTAAACCGTTTGGAAAACACTTCATGAAGACTACTTTAGTCGCAGTGAAATCCTGCAGCGCTCAGAGCGGAGGCGAAGACACGGCGAGAGGTGAGCGGAAACACGCAGTAACATGATGTGGACGCTAGGGGGCAGCAGAGGCTGCCAGTCAGCTGGTGCACATTTGCACAACTGAGTGCAAGTTTGAAGTTATGTTATAAGCTTTCTTCATAGCCGATATTTTGACTTATAGGAAAAGCACAGATGGAGTGGTCCTAGTAATAAACATAAAGAGGTTTTTGCACACAAAGAACCTAAAAAAAGCTAAACCTAAATTTCATGGTGCCACTGATTTATGTGCTGATTTTGTTTGTATGTTATTGTATTCTTGATTAATTTAGCTCATTTCAGAAAATGGCAGACTATTAAAGTCACTAATTATCTAACACTATATAACCAATAAACTTTAAAATACAGGACTGTGCGGGAGCCTTGAACTGTTTCTCATTTCGGAGCCAGACTTTCTTGTAATTTTTTGAAGTGGTCTTGAGTAATAATTCTTCAGGCTTTATGAAGATCTTTCAGAGTTTTTCTTTTGAAAACTGGCTGCTTTTTCACCCGTGCTCAGTCCAGTCCTTGTACCTGAACCATTCTTTGAGGAGTTTGTTTATTTATTGTTAAACCACTTAGCACTGACCTATGAACATAGAAAGTATAAAACATGGTCAGAAGTATTCTCTTGTCTGCCTTCACAGGCATAGGAACTTGAGTGATATCCCATTATTAATTCATAGGGTTTAATATGATGTCGGCCCACCCTTTGCAGCTATAGCAGCTTCAACTCTTCTGGGAAGTCTTTCCACAAGGTTTAGGAGTGTTTATGGGAATTTTTGACCATTCTTAGAGAAGTCCATCTATGACTATGAATCATTCAGGCACAGGCAAAAAAAAGGCACCTAACTCAAGGGATGAACTAGTGTTGTTAACCCTACAACATCAGGTGATTTTCACCCATGTGAGAGTGACTTTTGCACAGCACTGTAAAGTGATTTATTTATTTATTTATTTATTGTAAACACATAAAGTAAAAAAACAAAACAATCTCAAACAGTTACAGTACTGGAAGTTCGATCTTGAAGTTTTATTTTTTTCCCTGCTGGTTCACTGAGTTCACACAACAGCGCACGGCTTAAAAAGCTTCTTTTCCCTTGAAATTGCATCGGTAGCGTACGAGTATAAAATGCGGTGTGAGACAAATTGTCTCTGCGCCTCACTTCACTGGGCTTTGTCATCCCTAGAACGGCCCGTGTGGCGTGAAGTGAATGCATCCAGTAGCTTTGTTTCCCCGGCTCTTCCTACTTGGATGTAGTTTCCTCTGGGTGTGGTTGACACTCGGTTTCCCTGGGATGAACCTAAACAATGTCGGGTTGATTGACTGCTGCAAGTTAAGGCCACAATCACTGGCACACACACCGACCCAAAGTCCTCACCTCAGCCCAGATGATATCTTTCAGAGCCTCATTCTCTGTCATTTTTTTATCAAGTCTGTCCACATAAGACAATTTACATTCCATCTCCATCCCACCTAGTGTGAAGCTGAAGCTCACGGCTTCTGGGTAAGTCTCTTTCTAAGTGTTGTGGCCCTCACTGGTTTCTGCCTGTGCGTCTTTCTTATTCTCTGTCATTAGCTGCAGGTCAGACTGTGGTCTCCGAGAGAAGGGGATCCGTGGTTACTGTGGCAATAAACCGGCCCGAGGTGCGTAATGCGGTGAACCAGGAGACAGCGAGGCGTCTGCTGGAGGAGCTGAAGGCCTTTGACAGTGACCCAGACTTGAACGTGGCTATCCTTCATGGGAAAGGTACCGTAACTGTAGGGGACATGTGTGCAGAGAAGTTTGGAACTTATATTTGTAGGAACATTAAGATTTTGAACCTGATGTCAATCTTTTTAAGAGATTTTGTTAGTAGTAATCCTCCTAAGTGTCAGCCATTAATTTCTAGATTCTCATCCTCTTATTTATCTGGAATTAATACTGAACATGTCAGGCTTACAGGTTCTGCAAATTCAGCAGGGGGTCAAATAATTATGTCCCCCACTGTAAAGAATATCATGGGACACTCACTAAAAATTACCCAAACCTCTTTTCATCCCTCCTTAGCCCTTAATTTCTTCCTTACTTCCACCCTCAGCACTCATCCCACCTTCCCTCACTTCCTCTGCACGCCTCTTTTCCCAGCTTTTGCTTCTTTGGCTGCTTAGACCTCAACAAAATGCTGAGATGATCAGGCAAGAGCGCACTCAGTAAAAACACCCACACACCCACACCCGCACTTGTAAGGTAGCCTGCACTGTGTCAGCTGCAGATCCAGAGTCATGCCACAACTCCTAATGCTTCTAAAAATAATCATCTCCCACACACTCCTTCCTTTGGTGGAAATAATGTCTTCAGTCTGGATCAACCTGTCGGCTGAGCGTACACTTCAGAGGCTGGAGCATCTCCAGATGATGGCTGCTGATGCTGCTGTGCAATGAAAACAGTGCGTGTTACAGAGTAATTAGCTGGTATTAAATTGGTTAGCAATTAGCAGCACAGTAGGTAGTTTCAGCAAACGCGATTCCCACTCTGTCTGTAATGTGATTATAATCATCCCGCCACAGCTTCCTGTCAGCAGGCCGTCCCGTATTCCCGCTCCAGTATAACATGACGACTGACCTTCAGCGATGATTAGCAGCGCGTCTGTGCTGTGAAACGACAAGCAGGGAGGTTCCAGTTTCAACGCAGTGTTTCTGCAAACATAAGGAATCCATTGTGTTCAAATTAGCGCCGACACAGTCGCTCTCACAGCTCTCATTTTTCAGTGTCCAAATGTGTGCTTTCAAACTCATGAAATTAAGAGTAATTGCTTTCAGCGGATTTTGAATGCGCTCGGACATATTTGGAGTGTTTCGGATTTCTGTGGACGTTTGTGGTTCGGATGCAATTTAAAGTTAGCACAGGCAGTAAGGACGTTTGTGTTTGGTCGATTCGTTCTAACAATGCATCATGTTCCTCCTTTAATGTGGAGGAACATGATGTTCAGCGGTGAGTCCAGATCCTGCCCACTGCGGTTGGATGGTAGGTTCAAAGCGTGGAGAAGACACAGAGAGCACTGTGCTGGCTGCTGCACCAACAGGATGACAGCTTTGTGATGTGGGGCAGCATCTCTCTCACTGGAAAAACACTGTTTGTATTGACATTGGAGGCAATCTCAGTGCAGATGCATCGAGACGAGATTCTGCAGTCAGTGGCAATCCCATATCTCTGCAGCCTGGGAGATATGGGCTGCTGTGGCTGTGTATGTTCTTCCACATGCTACTGAATAATAATAATAATAATGAATAAACTGTTAAACTGCAAATATGTCTTGTTTCTTCAGACTTTAATCATCCAACCCGCAAACTCAACTCTGCTGCTCAACCCACAAATGCATTTTCCTTATAATTTTGGCACCATTTAAGGGGACTTAACGTATAAGAGTTATTGCCAAGAAGCATTGTTACAACAAAGAAATAATCGACCATTTTTGTGCTGGTTTTTAAAATAAGCTGGCTGCTACATTTCTTGCCCAGCTTGTATTCGTCAGTGCTGGGAAGATGTCCACATACTTTTGGATCCTAGACTTCCATCTCTCATACAACTTTTTGTAACTCCTGTAAAAAAAATTTTTTTTTAAAAAAAGCTTATATTATAACATAACTGAATATCTGTGGCTTCCCTTCTTCAGTAACAAACCTGAAGGTCTCCTCCATCATCTCTGTGTCGCCTCTGCTCATTTCCTCTAACAAGGACAAAGGAGATGAGGCCGCTCCCTCACAATGCTGCTCCCACAAACAGTGCAACACACCGTGTCTCTGTAATCGCCTCGTGCTGACCCACAGCTGCAATCAAAGCTCCCAGTTGATGGGTGTTGCTGCCGCATGCGTTCATTAAAATCGTTTTCATCACTGTTACATTACAGAGAGAGGAGGATTTTATGAGCCCCTGCCCGAAACTGTGACATAGTGTTTGTAGGCCTCTCGGGTAAATGCCGTAATTACCACATGAATCCAACGGAAGGGGCTGTGGTTGCAATATGTTACTCTTCTGTTAATGAGAATATGATGTGCGCGCATTTGCATGTGTGTGTGAGCGCACGCGTGATCTGTGCCTATGCATTGGGTTCAGGTTCTTTAGGGAAGAGAAGCATTTGTGTGCCAGCCAGCCCAAAGCGAGCTGCTGTCCAAATTGCAGCCCTCAGACTCCAGCTCAACTTGTTGTTTTTTTTCATCCTCGTCATTTTCCCTTCCTCTCTGACTTTCCAGCTGCCATACTTTGTAATTTTGCGGTCTCTTCCAGGAGGGAATTTCTGCGCTGGTTATGATCTGAAAGAGCTGGCCAATCACATGGGCCCCTCCAAATTGGAGCAAGATGTCACTAAGGGTCCTGGTCCAATGGTGAGTGGTGTGGGTTAGATGTATATTTCCATATGATGTTAAGGGGGCAAAAGGTTTGCATAAAATGTATATAAAAATAGATTTAGGGAAGGATGTCGAATCCCTCAGTAACTGCAGGCGCATAAGCAGAGAGTCCTCGCTTCTCCTGTCACTTGACAAAGGGACAAATCACAGCACAAATGATGCACTGTAAGCTATGAAAAGTGCAGACTCTGTAAGGTCTGGATTGCATGCTAAGTCTCTGGCACTGAGTGGACCTCCTGTGCAGAAAATTATAGCGTTATATCTCACGCACAATACAAAGTGCTTCATTTGTTGAACTGCAGCCAGAACCTGGATCATATTTCAGCCTTTTGTTTGACAGTTTGAGAAATGAATTGGGAAATGAAAGCTGGGACTTTTTTTTAGCTGATAAACCATCGAAATCAAAGACGAGGCGATAAAAGCACGGAGTGGACAGTGAAAACATACAAAGACCGATTTACACGATTAGTTCTGAGAATATTTGCTCCTTGTTGAGTGTGTAATCCTTTCATGTTGATTGTAGTCATTTGGCTTTGCATACAGTTTAAGTGTGCATGTGTGTTTGGATTTACTAATCCAGCTGTTTCCTCCAGGGCCCGTCCCGATTACAGCTGTCAAAGCCACTGATAGCGTCAGTGAGTGGCTTTGCCGTGGCCGGAGGGTTGGAGCTGGCTCTGCTGGCAGATCTGAGAGTGGTGGAGGAGAGCGCCGTGATGGGAGTGTTCTGCCGCAGGTTTGGTACGTCTGGCACCTCGTGCTACTGCGATCTTTTCTGCTACTGCTGCTACTACTGTGTTATGCAGCATGGTTTGTCAACAGACTGGCGATTGTCAGTACTGCTTTGTTAAGAAAACAAAAATGCCTGAATGCTCATCATTTCAGCTGAACCCTGCTCACAATGCAGACATTCAGATCCTCAGAAGGCACATTGTTTAGGGTCTGTTTAATGAGGAACAGACAAGCACTGCACTTTATAATATGCAGGGAAGGGAGAAGATTTTTGGTACCAGAAGCTTTCTGTTTGTGGTCCGAGTGGTTCTGACCAGTCACAGCTGAGCAGGCTTTGACTGCATGCAGAGAGACGATCCATTTTGCTGAAAATGCATTCTTGAAACCATTGTCCATGGTGTGAAGATGATTTAGCTTTTTATTAGCATTTGAAATGAATCTGCATTGGTTAAAAAGAATGGGAACAAATCCAGAGGTCTGGGTGTCTGGTGGCTACACAGAAGCCCCAAAATACTTGCTGTTGTCCCCAAAGTCATCAGAGGAGAGCCAGAGGAGCCCAGGTTATCTAGGTTTATCCCACTGGTCCAGTGATTGACACACAAGCTTGCTTTAGTGAGCATTTAACTATAAATACATAAATTTTTCCACCCCTACTGCTACTCTGCCATTAGTGCTATTTGATAGACCGAATATTACTCCTTAGATTTATGATGTCTCTGCTGATGATTAGTATTACT
>JAVDPK010000337.1:185328-204725 GCA_034780415.1 Cichlasoma orientale
TTGATGCATTCATCCATACATTCATACATCCTTCGATCCATCCATCCATGCATCAATCCATCCATCCATCCATGCATCCATCCATCCATCCATCCATCCATCCATCTATGCATTCATCCATCCATCCATCCATCCATCCATCATCCATCCACCCATACATCTATCCATCCATCCATCCATACATCCATCCATCCGTCCATCCATACATCAATGCATCCGTCCATCCATCCATCCATCCATCCATCCATCCATGGATCCATCCATACATCCATCCATCCATCCATGCATCCATCCATCCATGCATCCATCCATCCATCCATCCATACATCCATCCATGCATCCATCCATCCATCCATCCATACCTCCATCCATACATCAGTGCATCCATCCCATCCATCTTTTTACACTAGAGTGAAATTCTGGGCTGATACTGATTTTTGAAGAAAAAAAAAACAAACCTTTGACCAAAAGCAGAAAGCAGTGTTTTTGATTTGCTTATTTATTCACCTTCCTGTATTATAGAAACAAATACATTTTCATAATTTAAAAATAAGGGAGTGAAAAACCACACTTGACTCCTTTATAGCCTTTCAGCACGTTATCACACCATCCTTAAATGTGTAGCCAGCACAAAATGAGTGGGATATAACAGATAACAGTGAGCATCATTCTGTTTGTCAGGCCAGTGGTTGTCAGCAGTAACGATATTGGCCAATGCTACTGCTCAGCTAATATCTATCCCAGTCTGCTTTGTCTGCTTTGTCGATGCCATAAATAGAAGAATGTTGAAGCATCACTCTAGGTTCAAAACATGTATTTTAGAGCAAGAATCATGCTTTCCATCATTAATTCTGTCCTTTACATGCCGTTAACATGCAAGTGAAAGTTACACCTTAACTGTCCGCAAGAAATGTAACAAGAACGATATCGATGCAACATGGGAAAGACTCAGGAGAGCACAAATGATGCAGATGTTATCATCTCAGCAATGGCTTCGGTTTGTCTCTGAACACAAACGCAAACTTTCTTAATCTCAGCCTCCCCTCTGCGTGTCACATGAGCTGCAGAACTATGCTGGGGCGGCAGAAATGAGCATTACTGCGGTTTTGACGCATTAAGTTACACATTTCCTCCCAGCAATTAATTCTCAGCCTCATATTTGATTGCCACACATTTTGTTTGTCAACACATTAGTGTTGTTTCCTCCAGTTTAGCTGAGACCGCTGTGGGTTTTTTTATTCAGATGTGCATTCAGCAGCAGAGTGGTTTTACTGTGGGTTCACCAGTTTTATACTCACTGGCTTCTCAACCAACATCTCTCCTCCTTCTCAAACCTGAAGGTGGTGGTTGTTTTTTTAATGAAGCTGTGGGTGAAGGAACATTAGACTCATTGAGGCTTGACGAGACAGTTTTTTTTTAGGAGTTCATTTTTAAAAAGGAGCTTAACACAGTTTAAAAAGATCGATCACCACGCATTTCATTTTTTACCCCCTAACATTAAACAATTAAAAAACCAAACTTCCCAGGCCTTTCACATCAAAAGTACTACTGTTCTGTCGGGCGCACTGTTTATTTAAAGATCCAGCGTTTCTTAGTGATTATTTCCTTTTAATGGTCGAATTCTGTAACCGTTTTTGGGTCAGGCACAGATGGCAGCAGCCGGAGGGAATCCCTGGTGGCTTTGGAGATGAAAAACCCTCAGAGGCTCGCCATGCTGCTCTGATGTGGGCCAATGGTTACCGCAAGGATCTGACAGTTTTCTGGCATGTGATTGGCTGCCAAAACCTGTGGCTTCCTGTCTGGGGCACCTCTGCCCTGCCAAGGAGGAAATGAGAAGGAGGAGATGGTTGCGTCACAGGAATCTGGTATTGGTGTCTGCTGCTCTTTGAATTTTTCAGCCCTGAATGAAAAACCATGGCCCTTACTCAATTCCCTGATGTTATTTTGTTTCTGTAAACCAGAGGAACATCACAAAGCAAAAAAAAAAAAAAAAAAAAAGAGCTGGAACAGGAAATGGAAAATAAAAATACTTTAGTAATACTGTAGGATTAGTCTTTGTACAGAAGGCAAGCATGGAGGCTGTTGGTGTTCCAGGTGTGTTTTAGTATTTGAAGACCATTAACTAGAGACCCCTCCTACACATGCACCAGTCCTGTCCTGTCTGTACCTGGATGGGTAAGGTAGATTCTAAGTAAGAAGGAGGAAGCTGATACTTCCAAATTTTATTCCGCGATTAATCCAGCTGTTCTTCCTCGATCGCTATCGAGCATCATGCAAAGCGGATGCATGGATAATAGCACGACTTCCAGGCTTCTCAAAGCAAAAGGTGGTGTTTTTAAATGAAGCTCTGGGTGGAGGAACACTAGATTTAATGAGGCTTGACAAGATGCTTTACCATAAAAGTTGATACTTTGAGACGTTAGGGAAAACTTGTTCCCTGTTAGATCTTATCATGAGAAATACTTCCATGGGATTTTGCATTTTATTTTCTGAGTTGCCACACCTTCTGCCATTTTCGTGGCCCGAGGCCCCATTTACAGCCTTGGTGGTCTTGTATAATAGCCCTCTGCAAGCTAAACACTACAGAGCCCTGGTATTAAATCAGTGGGCTAAACACATGAAATCAAGTCAACTGTGTGGTGCTCATTTCTGACCCAGCCCAGCTCGACTATTTTCCTCGATTCCCAGTCAGTATTTCAAAGCGAGCTTCCGATTGAAGGTCTTGTCCATTTAGTCTGGAGTTATCCGGAAATCGTTAATCCACATCAAACTTAATCGCATTACCCTCATGGGAGGCCATTGTAGTGGGTTTTGCTTTGATGTGGTAAGGATGCCAGCAGCACCAGGAGCAAACCAGAATACCCCAGTGTGTCACGTTTCACACTGTTTTGGGGTTATTAGTGGCTAAAGAATGGTGGGTGTGTTGTCTTATTTCCTGTCATGGGACTTGGTGCCAATCTAATGCTAACTTTTCTATTTACATACAGAGTTGATGGCTATAGTTTTAGGAGAGATGGCTGCTTATAGAGTATGAACAGATTTGAGTTTAAAACATATACAGTGCTGTGCAAAAGTATTTATTTTTCTTATGTTTTGCCAGAAAAATGGGAAATGGGTGCAGTGATTTATTGAAACATGGAAATACTCCATATAAGCCAAAAACAGAGTTTGTACAATTCTAATGAGCTTGAAAGTCAATATTTGGTGTGACCACCTTTATTCTTCGGCACAGCCTGAACTCTCTGCAGCTTTCTTGGAATTTCTCTAAGCAGTCTTCAGGAATGGTTCTCCGGGCTTCTTAGAGGACATTCAAAGCTCTTCTTTGGATGGTTCTCTGTCTGTTCTCTGTCATAATGATCCCACACTGCTTCAATAATGTTGAGGCCAATCCATGACTGATCCTCCGTACATACTGATGACCATTTGGATTCATCGCTCCGTCAGACATGTTGCCCCAAATTTTCAGCTCAGTTCTTGTGCGATTTGAAGACTTCAGCTTTTTGTCCCTGTTTCCCTTCCTTGATCTAACAGCTCTTTGAGAATCATGTTGCTGGTGCAACAATACCCCTTCATTCCATGCCATTTTTTGTAGATGCAAATAAAGAAATGGGGACCAATGATGTGCTTTTGTGACAGGTTTCTAGTAACAAAGTGGCTAAAACTGGTTCTTTACAAAGTTGTGTGTTATGCATACACACAGGACTGGTTCATCTTTTAAGTTAGCGTTTTTTTTTTAATGCTTTATTTAGTGTTAAATGGCTTAACAAACAAGAAACAACCTGCCTCTGAAAATGGTCAGGGCTTAAAATATAAGTAAAAAACCTTCAAGATCATGCTCGAGATCATTCTAAAAACATTCCTATTATTCTCTGAATGTGAGTGTAATTCAGGAGAAAATATTCAAATATTATTCTAATGTTATATTCTAAATAAACTGAAAGAAGCCTCAGATTTTACTGCGATGAGTAGAACTGTGTTGCTGTCACAGGGCAACACATTTCAAAGTCTGCAGTAAGTAGATAAAAGACAAGATAGCTTTTGTCCTCTAGACTTTTACATATCAGTCAGATAAGCAGCAGTGGCTCTGTGATGCAGGAAGAGAGCTCACTCTTCTGTCTGCTTATTAAACAATAGGCTTTGCTGACTCATTTTGACTGACTGCTTCGAACAATAAAAGTGAGCTGGCTGCTTCTCAAATATTTGGCTCATTATGCAGGCCCAAAGATGACAAATCCACATTTATTTAATCTTCAGCATCAGGATCACTGCCAAACATTTCCCCCTGAAAAGAGGATCTCCGCCGCAGCCAGGCTCTTTCAAGCCAAACATACCTTTTCAGTTAAAACTGCTTCAAGGAGGTGCAGCACCTCTCTGCTCCTATTCATGCGGGACAAAGCACAGGTCTGTCAAACAGGACACATCAGAGACGGGACTATCAGAGAAAGGGGGGGGGGGGGGTTGCGATGGGTGGAGGTGTTGGAGACGGCTGCTGTGGATAAGAAGGGGAGATCTTTCCGGTTGCTGATAGCAGTGGTGCCAACAGCAGCACCAAAGACAAAGACTGGAGGTCAACCTGCTCTTTATCTGTTCTTCTTTGAGTCAGCATCTGTCTTCTTCTGTCCTTATTTAAGCTCCGCTTGCTTCTCGCTGTTTTGTGTCTGTGTCACTCCTTTGTCTTCCTCCTTCTGTCTTTTCCTGTAATCAGGGATGATAGCGCTGGGCTCGGTCAGTAGCTCCATGTTCTAGTTAGTTCTCTGTCCCTGAGGACGGTAGCAGTGACACACGGGGGGTGCTCAGTTACCAGGGGTTATATGGAAAGACTGATGATTAAAAAGACAAAACGGATATCAACAGGTCATCTCAGTAATGAGCTGGGAAGAGGGATGTCTCTAAACAAACTAGGTTTAAGCTGCTGCAGCACAAATTGTTGCTCAGAACCTAAATTTCACACACAGTCACGCAATGAGGGAAGGCTGAAAAAACCTGAGTGAAATCTAGTCTTCGCAGACAGTGTAGAAACCCCCTCCCTCATGCATCTAATCACAGCCTTCAGCCTGTCGGAGCACCACATGTGCCGACTGTCTCAACCTGGAGCAGGCCCCTGGATCGGTCGCACGTGTATTAACACTGGTATTCCGTGTATTCCACTTTAATTTATTTGAACGACACGGAGAGACAGAGTAGCTCACAGAGTATGAATAGAATCACATTATTTCCATGACTCCCCACAGAATGAAAGGGGGGGGGGGTTGAAAGCTAGCATGATGATTTGGGGTTATGAAAACATGTTCTACACATGTGCTCTCAATAAGAGGCGGTCAAACAGAATCAGTGACTTGGAGGAATTAGGGAGTTGGGATTGTGGTGTGGAACTCGGGAGAACTGAATGGTAGAAAGTGTGCCAGTTGCAGCTGGTGCTCTTTAGAAATTAGGACCGATGCCAGAAGCTTACGGTACCTCGCAGCAGTCCCTCTTTTTTTTTCTTCGCTCGCTTTCTCTCTGGTAATAACGCAAATGTGTCCAGTGAGACTGAGAGTAAAGAGGAGTTTTCTTGTACTGATGTAAAGAAAGTGGAGTCGCAGTTAAGGAGTAAAATTGTTAATTTTCAGTTGTGTTTCATCAGCTGCTTCCACACAACTCGAGTGGCCTTTAATGAACGCGTCACACCGGCACAGCGGCCTGTCGTACAGTTAACTGATATTTATTTAAAGATCATTTGAGGAACAGCTACAGTGTAGCAGAATGATGGCGAAAGAGTCAGAGCTGTCGCCGAGGCTTTCATACAAACTGCCGTTCACTCAGCTAGCGCTTTCATTTGTTTCATGATTTATTTGTTAGGCTATGAATGAGTGAGTGTGTCCAAACTTTTGGCTGGTTACTGTATTTCTTATTTTTAGGAGTTCCACTGATCGACGGAGGCACGGTGCGCCTCCCGCGTCTTATTGGTCTATCAAGGGCGCTCGACCTGATTCTGACTGGACGACCAGTCGGAGCTCAAGAGGCTCTCGCATATGGACTGGCCAATAGAGTCGTTCCTAATGGTCAAGGTATGTACACAGTGTTATTTAGTTATCAGACGTCGGCAACCAGGCATCGAGTATTAAAAATGTTTCTAAAAATACTTGATGTGACTTTTTTAAAACTTATTATTTGATCATACATTTCTAAAACAGGAAACACTTAAAACAAATTAAAAAAGGCTGCATATCTTTAAATTGCTCGATTTAAGGTGCTGACAGGGATATTCAGAAAATGCGAATCACTTCCTGTGGTAATTAAAATGAGCCAGCAACACAACTGCATAAATAATCTGAATAGATGGCAGTTCGGCTCACAGAGTTAGATAGCTAATGTTTTTGTAGCATCTTGATTGATTGATTTAAAATTGACTGTGATGGTGTACAGAGGCAAAGCTATAAAATGTGTCCTTGTCCAAAAACTGTGGTGTACTAAATGAAAGGAGCTGAATTAAGACACAGTGGTAGTTTTATTTAAAAAAAAAAACAAAAAAAAAAACACCCTCTCAAATAGTATATAATCTAAATCTTTTCCATTAATGTGTTTTCTTTGTGGCTTCAGCCCCACTCTGGAGCTGTAAATCCCTATTAGCACTGTCTACTTCCCTCCAAGCAGCAGTCTGAAGATTAAGCTGCGCACACATCTCAACGCGGCATTTCCTGTGTTATATTAATGCATAAACGCTCTCGTATCCTTAAATCCAGAAAAAGCCCCTCCATGTGCTCTTGGTGGTTTGCTCTGCGATTCCCCCTCCTCCGCCCTTAGACGACACAAGAAGATTAGTTTAATTCTTTTAGGAAACCCTTCTTCCCACAGCCAATCCTCGGTGTAATTGCCTCTCTGAAGGATGATCACTTAGCTCAAGTTTAACTTCAGAGGAAAGCGAAGAAGTGGCAGATCAGAGTGCCATCATGAGGTGTAGTTTTTTCCCCCAAAAGACTGACCTGGATGTGTTCCAGTGCTTTGATGTGGGTGAGGAGGCAAAGTGACGTAAAGGCCCAGTGGCAGCATTAAAGGACAGATTTTTAAATAATAGAAAAGGAAAATTGAAATGGCGGCACACTAGAGGGGTCTTTGTGTATTTTCTGTGTTGGGAATGGACACGTTTTCTAGCATATGGATACTGCACATCCTCTGTTTGTTTTCACTGTGCTGATTGGGTTCGTATTGCAACCACAGCGTTGGAGGCGGCTCTGCAGCTAGCAGAACAGATCAGCTCCTTCCCTCAGCGGTGTCTGCGGGCCGACCGCGCTTCAGCCATGTACAGCTGCTACGATGCTCCGTCTTTCACACAGGTAGGCAGATCCACAGGCCCACACCTGTATTTATGCATTTTGGTGGTGTAATAGCTTAAAAAGGTTTTACAGTTGTCATACGAGGAGCATTCATGTTCACTGACGGCTGAAAGACTCTGATAGCTAAAGTAATACATATTAAAGAATTAAATGACACCGTGCAGATACAGTGCTGTGAAAAAGCCCCTTTTTTTTGCATATTTGCAACACTTTCATGTTTCAGATCATCAAAGAAATTTAAAAGATAATTTTCAAAGATAATCTGAGTAAATACAAAACGCAGTTTTTAAATGATTATATAAAAAAGTTATCCAAACCTACCTGACCCTGTGTGAAAAACTAATTGCCCCCTAAGCCTAATAACTGGTTTTGCCACCCTTGGTCGCAAGAACTGCAATCAGGTGTTTGCAATAACTGGGAATGAGTCTTTCACATCACTGTGGAGGAATTTTGTTTTAATGCAGCCACACTGGAGGAATTTCCAGCATGAACGGCCTGTATGAGGTCACATCAAAGCATCTCAATCTGATTTAAGTCCAGACTCTGACTAGGTCACTCAAAAATCTTAATTTTTTTTTTCTTTTTTAGGGTTTTTTTGTTTTGTTTTTTGAGCCATTTAGGGGTGGACATGCTGGTGTGGTCATTGTCCTGCTGCTTTTGAGCTTCAGGGCATGAACTGATGGTCGGATATATTGTGGTGATGGTTTTGTATCGGTACTACATTAAGTGGAATCACTGTAAATCCTACGGGAATATCAAAGAAGCAGGTCAAAGCACCGATGTGCTTACCTCGGCTCGGAATAAAGCTTTTTTGTGCGTGAAATTGTTCACACAAAGTTATCGACGCTAATTTTGTTGATTTTTTTTTTATTGCCTCTCTTGTCCAGGCCATGCAGTATGAAATGGACCGCGGGATTCCCGTCATCCAAGCAGAATCTGTTCCCGGGGCACTCAAATTTACTTCTGGAGTGGGAAGAGGAGGAAAATTCTCCTAGGATTTAGCTTCCACTGTGAAGTGTGATTTCAGGTGATCCAACACATCCTGTTGTGTCCACCTTCAAACTCTTCGTCCACGAGTTAGTTTTTTGCTTTTTTTTTAACACTGTTGGACTGCACTCACTTCCAATCTACTTTAGAAGTCCTTAATGAGGAGCTGTTCCTGTGAATTATGAAAAAAATATTAATATTTAAATTTCAGTTTAAAATTTGCACTTGTGAGCAACGAATATTGTTTTTGGAAAATACTGTAATGATGTGATTTTTATACTCACTCCTGGGTGCCTTACCATAATGTCTGTCCATTGTAGCACCAATAGTGTGCAACACAAATTAATAAAAGTTACTTTGAGCTGCAGCGGATGGATCCGCATGTTTGATTTGGTACAGATTTTTACGCCCTTCCTGATGTGACCCTCACATTTATCCGGGCTCGGGACGGGCAGTAGGAGCACAGCAGCCTGTGACCCCCTCAGGCTGGGTTTGTGCCCCCCTGCCGCTTTACTTTTAAGGGAATAGTCTTTTATTTTTATATATATATTCATTCATTATACTTTGTGCTTTTTAAATGTTCTTTAAGAAGTTTGTCATGCAGTAAAAATGAGATGAGGGTAGCATGACAGACATTTACTTTGATTACACAAACATTATGCAGGAGTAGGTGATGGATAACAGGTATTGATTATAAATAATTAGACATTATTTATTATAAATGGAGCTTATTATATAATATTATACTAAAGTATATTAAAGACTAACTCGGCTGCTTGTTCTCTTTCTCTTGACAATATTTTCTTTAAAGATAAAACACATTAGAGGGTCAACTTGAAAGAAAGGCAGATGTCACCTTTATGGTTTGTGCCGCTGCTGGAGAGTCACGTGACCACAAAACAAATCCAACTCAAAAGACAGAGAAAGCATCAAAAGCAACAAACCTGCAGATGCAAAAAACACTTGATAAGTGGGTTTAAGGTGTCTGCTTGTGGGTGCATATGTGATTTAGCAATATAATTACTGCAGAAAATTCAGCACTTATCAGAGCCGTGCCAGGTGGGAGCATTCCTGTGGCTTTGGAGCATACTTACCCCTTAATTTAGCATGTTGGAGAGATCACTGAGTAAAGAAAATACTTGATTCTCACTGCGTGCAAGTTTGCGTGAACTCCTCGGTGACCTCTTGAATAAAAGCGTCTCGTGGGAAGAATTAAAGAGGTATATAGATACGCACGCACGCGTGTGTGTGTGTGTGTGTGTGTGAGAGAGAGAGAGAGAGTAAAGACAGACAGACAAAGACCTCATTAGGTCTAGGAGGTGTCCTGTCTAGACAGTGTGATGACAGGACACAGAACTTCTGTTTAATGTTTCCTCCTCCCTCTGCTTCCAATTCATCCAGCATGCACACATATCACCTGCTCTGCCTCGGGGAATGCACACACACACACACACACACACACACACACACACACACAGAGAGAGAGCAGGCTATGTCAAGGGAGATGTCCTTTTTAAATGACTTTTTTCAAAATACTTGTGTGTCTGCACGGCCTGTTATGCTGGTTGCTATGAAAGCTCTGAAGAGCACCAAACAAGAAGAGGCTCCGAATTGTTTTCAGGGAGCCGGGTAGTGTTTGTTTATTGAGACACATGCCTAAAATTAATGGTCCATGAAGACTTTAAATCATGGACTTTGTGGTGTTGCCATCGGCTGATTCATACTCCAAAAATGACCCATTTCCTTTCATACTTCTATCCTGACTGTTTCCCTGTTTCTCTGTTTCGTGCTCGAGCCAAAAAAGCACCTTAAAAAAAAGGGTCACCGTTCACAAAATCCTTCCCAGTGTTTTTTCTTTCTTTCTTTCTTTAAATTTTTTGCTCAAACTCCACTTTACCCGCAGCCTGTGATATAAATCAGGAAAAAGCTCCAGTTCAAATAAATAGGATCTTAGATTCCAAGAAAAACTGAAAAAGCTGATAAATGACGTCCATGAGAGAGCTGGGTCTCCGTCAGCTCAGCATCTTTAGCCCCGCTTCTCTTATTTTAGAGACGGCTCAGCCTGCATTTCAGCACACATCATTTTATCTATCACGAGTCTTTCTGGATTATTTTCGTACTTAGCAAACAGGAAAAAATGTTTTCGATTCTTTAAAAATCTTTGGTGCTGTATGTTCTAGAGAACTGCATAAAGTGAATACAGTGAATAGAAAAACACGAGCCTTTCCTCAATATTACATTTTCTTTCAGCTGTGTGGGATCGATCTGAGCGGTGTGGTATTTAGTCTGGAAGCTACCCAGCAGTAGATGTGTGATGCGTGAGTGTACGGTGTGTGTTTGTGGTGGTGGTGGTGGTATGTGCAGCTTTGATGCTGGTTCTCACTCTTCACATACAGATTAGATAAGCTCTGGCAGTAGCAGAGACACAGACCGATATGGACACCTTTGGACCTTATCATCCGGCCCATCACAGACTGAAGGGACCAGGAAGACATAACACAGGTTAGGGTGCAGAGGAGTGAGGGCAGGAAAAGATAGAAGAATGAGAATTTTAAAGAATTCCTTTTCCGTTTCTGGAACGCATTTAGCCGAGTTCTGTTAGGCTGTGTCTGAAATGCCACAGTAACATATTATTTAGTAAACTAAAATAACATGTCAGATTTTTTTTTTTTTTTTTTTTTTTTGTATATCCAAATGCATGAGGTCCATGCTATTCTCAAAGGAATATTAGAGAGTATACAAGCGTGGTTCACTACAGCAGCATAATCCAATGCACTAGTAACACAATGACACAACAGACATGGCTGGATGGCAGCTGCAATGTAACGTTCACCACTATATTTTGCAGGGCTTAAACGTGCGGTTTCACTTTGCAGAGTGTGCTGTACGTCTTAAAAATCAGTTCATCGTTGCTCGATTCATCTGAAAGGAAGATGACTCTCAGGAAGCGAAGTATTTTGTCTGAGAAGAAACATACCTGCTACTGTTTATTTACAAAATTCAGCTTGTATTTGTGGAGGGTTCAGAAGCACCTCTAAGAACAATCCCTTGCCTCTGAATGCCTCCTGCGCAGCTGCCTCATCCTCATCACCATTTCATTCACAAAAGAGCCCACATGTTGCTCGGAGCTATCATTAACTTGTTGTCCTATGAGGAGCAAAGAGCTGGTCATGCATGAGAAGTAAATAAATAAAAAATCTCTCCCAAAGGCGGCAAGTTAAAGTTAAAAAGACTGATTGCAAAATTGTGGAAGGAAATAAAGGAAAAGCTGATGACCCAAAGCATAACCTCAGTATGTCCTGGGCTATAATGTAATTGGCATGCAGTCATTCATTGATATAAAAAATGAATCAACACGATGAACACAGCGGTACGTGGCAGCATTCTGCATGCTCAGATTCACCAACTCATTAATCTTACTAAACAAACGTTTCACCATTCAGCAGGACTTCAGAGTGCAGAGGTGCAATATTAATGGGTGCAGTGGGGTTGAGTCTGCTACCTGCAGTCCACTTGCTGAGGGCTGGATAGGGAGAGCTGAAAGTGGCTGCAGTGAAGTCTGGGAGTGTCTCCTAAAGTCTGTGGGTTGAAGAATTTGCACAGTCATTGACTCATATGATTGTTAAGTGTTATATTCATATTTTTCATTACGTCTATGTGTATTTATGCCAGTCTTTCTAAGCCTTTTAACTTTGGGCACAGTTGTTTAAAAAGGCTATGTCAGCCACACAGTTCCCTCTATTTTGCTGTAAACCCACTCAAAGCTGAGCCTGGGAACTAAATATTTACTTTATTGTTTTAGTTAAAAATGAATGTACCACCGCAGACTGAACAAAGAACAAAAAAAGTAAAAATTCTTACGTCAGAACTTTTGTTTTCCAGGGGTCATCTCGGACAAATAACCAATTGCGCAATTTGTCCGCATTTCCAGCGGCGCTGACAGGAAAGTCCGAGCCCTTCTGTGCGTGCGTTACTTGCTGTTTCAGACTCCATCGTCAGGGGTCGTGCCTTAACTGGACAACAGTTACTCAGCAGCTCTCCTGAAAGTGTGAGTGTGTGATCCATGCTTCAGCACAGTGGGTTTGACATTTCTGCGTAACTTTCGGGAGAGGCGAGTATATTGATTCAAGCTTCCAAAGCGCAAAAATTCAAACCTCGTTTAAAAACAACAACAACAAAAAAAAGAAAGAAAAAAAAAGCTCATTTTAGAATCTTGGGTCCGATCAGAAGTTTAAGACCGACCCCAGCGGTACTATTGATTACATACAGAAGTGTAGCACAGATATCAAGAAGTAGACCTAGGTTTCCTTTAGTCCTGACACGCAAATTGTAAAAAAAAAATAATGCGCGCATCTACAAACCTAACTGGATTATTTAAACCAGGCAGGCAAACAAAATTTGGAAATGTGATGTTAAGCTGTCTTTGCAGCCTAAAGAGCTCCACCTCTGGCTAAGAGCGCACCGAGTGGGCGGTTAGGCGCTGAACACATCCGCGCGCACGCACACATATTATGGACTGCAACCTGCTGATTCCTGTTAGACTCTGACACTCCGCCTGTAGGAGTAGGTGACCGTCACTGAGACCGGTTCAGCTGTTTAAGGACCCAGTGCGCAGCTTTGGGAAAGTCATAAATCCAGGCGAGTAAATATATCCGCTTAAGTAATATGGCTTCTGTCAGAGGAGTTGTTGTTCCTCTTCTGGTAAATGTCGCATCGGGCGCTGTCTGTTGACCGACTTACCGGAGCGCTCAGAATTAAGTTTCACATGGTGCACTTTATCCTGAAGGAGCAAAGCGCGCTGCGGGAATCAGAAATGAAAGCTGGGCCGATACTATTATGCGCATTTTGCTTTAGGGAGTATTTCAAATGGCTTGATACACGATTCTGTTTTTGCTTTTGATCTTTGGTTGCCACAGATAACAGCGCTCTCGGACGGACTTTGGTTATCATTACGCGTATTTTACTTTCGGATAGGCGACTGAAGCTCCAAGCCAGGAACACTTGGGACTCCGGAGAGCACAGCGGGACAACACCATGACCATCTGCTGGCTTGCCTTGGTCGGATTGTGGTGGAGCGCTTATTATTGCATGTTCACAGTCGCGGGGAATAATTATTCACTGGATGGAAACAACGACGTTCAACCAGGTTTCATCCACCGGCGGCTGCGGACGCACGAGAAGAGGGAGATGCAGAAAGAGATCCTGTCCATCTTGGGGCTGCCGCACAGACCGAGACCGCATTTGTCAAACGGAAAGTACAACTCCGCTCCACTTTTCATGCTGGACTTATACAACACTATATCCAGCGAGGAGAAAAGCCAAGTGGAAAGCAGGCTGGAGCGATATGAGGCCATGCGGACGACCCAGAGCCCTCCCCTGGCGACATATCAAGAAACGGCCTTTCTAAACGATGCAGATATGGTGATGAGCTTCGTTAATTTAGGTGAGTTATTAAATTTATCTGTGTTGTTTTTTTTTTGTGCGTAATGACGATTATGTGGGGTGGCTTTGAATGAACCAAGTGTCTCTTATACCGAAAAGGGTGAACAGGTGCAAGTGAGATGAGAGTACCTGGACAGGCGGGAGCATAATTGGACAAAATGACTTTATAGGAATTTCATTCTAAAAATCAATCATAACCTGGCTCTTTTAACTCATCTACTTTTAACTTTGGGGTCACATCTCTTGACACAGTGCATTACACAAAGCGGAAACACAATTACGCACTTTTAGCGCTGGATAATGAACGAAGCCATTGTGTAAACCACAAGGAGAGCAAATAACAAACTCATCTACAGTGCGGTTTGAGGAAAAACTGATGAGGTTCGTATTGTTTCTGAGTAATTTATTGTTACACGTCCTCTCTCCGGGTAAATTCGCCCTCCTCAGCTCATTTATAGGACCGAAATTCTGTGGTCAGTCTTGCTGTGCAATCTACGCCATGATTTATGTCTTCTCGGGAAAATAAACCCAGTATCCTCAGCAAACCATCAACCACCACCGCTGGTATTTATATATAAAGGGCTATTCCTGCCGATGACCTCCATTGCAGCGAGTTGCGGTTTCTGTGCGTAAATCGCGTCGCGTTGTTTGTGTTTCCCAAGCAGATTTGGCTTTAATTAGCTCGAGTGATGATAAAGAGGGACACTTTAATCATAACGAGTTTGGGACATAAAAGCTCAAAGCCCTCCCTTCCATTAGGAGCTGTAGTGTTTACTGGGAGACTCTAAACAGAGCGCCTCAACATAAACAGACGCGCTGCCAGAGTCAGACGCTGGTGGACACGGAGGCTTAAATCCAGATTGATTGTCATTCTTTTTGGGAACTCGGAGCATTGTCGTGATCTGGCCAGGAGAGCAATGGGAACATATCACTGCAGAGGAATGTAGACATGTTTTTTTTTTTCTCACTCAAATTTTTCTTGAGGCAAAAAAAAAAAATCCTGTAAATATTTTTACCCCTCACCTTTCCAAACCATTTAACAGTCATTCAATACCGCAAACGGAGAACCGAAATGGGTTGGAGTGACTGAAGTAGAGCACTCTTCTCTGCTTATTGGTCCTCTGAGGATTGGTGTTGCAATTTGTAGTGATGAAAACCAGATATTCAGACAGGAGGAGGCCGTCGTTTCGGTCTCAGATATCGAAGCCCTTCTGTTGGCTTCTGTGGGGGAATGCGATGGTGGCGGCACGGTGTTTGTGTGTCTGTGGTTATGGTATTCCTTTGCTGTGTGAGTTTTTGGTTTATACTCCTGTGTTGTTGCACATCTGGCTCTCCACTTTGATTAATCACGTCCTGTCCATCCTTTGACGATTCCCTCAGATTTCTGCGGTGACCAGGGGATTAGGTTGCCATCTCCTCCAGCCGTACACAGAGTCCTAACCGCCTTGGAGGAGGGATGGCTTCCTCCCTGAATGTGATTGTAATTAATGTTGGACAGGCCAAGGCTTTCCATCTGCTTTGCAAATAAGGCCTTGCACGACTACCGTGTGTCATCGCCATCCGATTAGTTTTTAATGTGTCTTTTGCTCGATTGGAGCGATTTGTGTGGTGATTTTTTTTTTTTTTTTTAGAAAACTGTAGTAGAAAGAAACACTTCTGGGTGGTCCTTTTTGTTTCAAAAGTAGCCCTCAAAAATCTGGATATCATGTGTGGCCCGAGTTAAACTACAAATTGGAATCAAGATTAATGAGAGAAAGAAAAGCGAAGAAGTCAAACAATCTGTCCGAAAATTGCAGATTAACAGACACGGGCCCAGCTGAGCTCCTTTAGCTGACAAATATTATTAAGTGAAAGACGCTGTAACGAGAGGACCGGTCAAATAAAAGGAGATGACGGTGGTTTGCGCTGATCACGTGATTTAAAAGTGGATTCACCTGTTTTAAATGAGCCAACCATCCCCGTGATGTACGAATCACAGAGCTGAAACTGACCCATAGCAAATAAAAACAACCACAGTGATTTAAACTCGGGTCTGAGCTGATGGCTTTCACAGCCAGCCGTGGCCGTCGCACAGATAGACATCTCATTCTCTTGAGTGTGTCCTCTTGGGGGGCACAGACAGATTTAAGAGCCCCTGCGATACATTCAGTCTCAAATGCACTCTCTGCAAACCATATGCCCCCCACCCATGAGTTCGTGTTCAGTCATCCATTTTCCCATGCTTTCATCACTTGTTCAGAATGACCTACTGAAAAAAAAAATAAAAAAGTTGTGGAAAACTTTAAATTAGAGAGGGGGGGGGGGGCGACAGAAGCACATTTTCCAGCTGCTTTTTCATCTTCACTCCCAGAGGAGCGCACTGTTTGCCTTGTGGACGTTCTGCTTTTCCACTGAGGTGGAGTGAAGCGACGCTGTGTGCTGCGTGACTCACGCTGTGTGACACTCTGCAGCTCCGAGCGTGTCCCGATGCGCGGCGGGGTCCACGGGTGACGGTCGCTCTTAACCATCGGGATAGGGCTTGTCTGCGCTTGCTTCACGTGTGAAAACAAGCGCGTGTGACGCTTTACTCACAAGAACATGCTGCAAAGTGCATCAGTCTCAAAAGCTCTCTTTAATGTACACATGTATCTTTTTCAGATTCATATTTGAAGGGAACTCTGCTTTAGGTATATTTAGCAGGAATAAAAAAAGATGACCTACCCTTTTTATTTTCTGATCTCTTCTATAAATCTCTCACAGGGTAATATATTGCGGAGTAAGTGACCGATATTGGTAAGGTTGAATTCCAGTGGAAAACAAATACAAGAGGTCAGTGCTCACTCAATTAATGAGCGGTGACATATTGCTGAGCAAATGGCCAAAGCCGCAGCGAGGGTTATAATAGCCAGCAGGGGAAAATTTGCTATTCCTATCAGCTTTGATTTTCAGCGGTTAAGCTGTTTCCTTGTGGTCGTGGCGAGTCAGAGATGCACAGAAATGTCTTTGGTTTCACGGGTCGCAGAGCAGGAACTACAAATGTTGTACCGGTGTCATCTGCATTTAACTGTGATGTGTTTGCTTCACCGTGCCAAACAGACAGACAGACAGACAGACAGACAGACAGACAGACAGACAGACAGACAGGTGGGGAGGCTTCTCTAAGCCTGGCATGACTCTGCAGGGCTTCTGTTTGTCTGCTGGGAGGCACCAAGGGGAAGGTCCCATAATAATCCTGGAAAACCCCTCCAGGGATTTTGGATCTTGTTTTACTTTTTCCTGGGGTTTTTAAATACCCTTTGATGCTTCGGAGTTGAGATGAACCCTGTCCTCATATCTACTTTGTGGACCGATTTTCTTTTCTAAGGCACAGTTTACTCGTGTCTTCTCAAGTCTGCACGAGATACAGTGTATCCAGATAAGATTCACTTACGTTTAGTCACGGGCTGCTTCGTTAGGCAGATCACAAATCTGATTTATGTGGTTAGATTTGGGAGTGCAAAAGATTATGTTTGTGTCTCGGGGAGATTCTTCAGCGTCTGACCACCTCGCAGAGGGATTTGAAGATAAACGTATTTATATTTGATCAGGGTTCAGATAGATGCCTTATATGTGATGCAGAGAGTGGTCGCTTTCATAGTGGCTATTTCACTTCACCAATAGAGCAGAATTCAGGTGCATCAGGTGTGCATCTTGCAAGAAACACATGCATGCACCTTTTGGTAGAATGCATCTCAAACTCTCTCCAGAGGAGGTCTGAAAAAAATGTGACTCAATTCCATCTCGATTTCATCTCGACTTGGCTTTTTTCCCGGTGTCCAGAAAGCGAAACTGCACGTTTTTCCCTTGAAGCGCAAATCTAATGAACTTGTTTTATGCTTTCTTGCACTTGTCTGTCATCGCTTCTGCCCTCATTTTCTCCTGTTCCCTGTCCTTTCAGTCTCTGCACACCCCGTTGCATGGCTATACCTGAGCTGTCATATCCCTCTTGCCTAAGTAAACAGCAAAGCATTCGACCCACCTACCTCCCACACTTTAAAGGCAAACAAGCCAGAAAGCCTTAAGAAGTGGGTTTTTGGGAGATTAGCCGGGTTCAGACAGCCCTGGGCTTATTCTCATATGAAGTGCCCTTATTAAATGGCTGTTTTCCTTGTCTTATGATGCCTGGCTGCATTTCTCGGTGCCTAAGCCCAGGTAAGCCACTTCCTTTGCAGCAATACGTGTCCCAAAGCTCCAGCATGATCAAATAATTAGCTGGCTTCGATCAAAGAGTCAATTGTTTAAGGCAGAATGTAGCTTTGGAAAATTTTCACTAAATTGTCTTGAAACACTTCCTGCAAAGCCAAAGGGACCAGAGCAGAGGACCACCCATCACTTTCCTTCAACTTTGAGAACGCCGTAAACAGCATTAGCCAGAAGTTAAGCGAGGAATTCGAGATATGCTAGAGTGAAATAAAAGCTCTTTTCGGAGACGTAAACTTGGCAGTTGAAGCCTTCCTGCAACGGTGAGAAAAATTACATTAGCGTGGTACGAACCTCTGTGTTTGTTTTCATCTGTTTACAGTATCAGATATTTCACTGCCACAACAAATTCGCTTGAACTTGCAGCGATGTTCAAGAATGGCCCAAGATATACAAATAATTCTGCTTATTGAGTTTCAGTGTTTTAATGTGCTTCCTTTTTCACGTGTTTGGATTGTGTTGGTTGTTGAGCGCTCTGGCAAAACACACAGCTGCCTCAAGAAACAAACAGGGTTGATGGGGGAAACATGTCTGGTTAACTGTGTTATGTCTTTTCCAGTCAGGGTTCACGTCTGTCATAAAAAAAAAAAAGATGCAGTGTTACTGAACAGCTCTGTCGAACATCCTAAAAGAATATGCGTGTCTCACGACTGCGCTGTAAGAGGAGGTTTGCACGCACGCAGATGCACACGGCCCCTTGACCTTAAACCATTTCTGAAGTGCATTCACCCTCGTAGTCGCACACCCTGCTCCAATGCCCCGCCGCGTGCACACACTCCTCCAAACCCCCGATGATATCGCTCCCTCTCACGACATAGCTGTCAGGCTTGAAGAGATGGCAGCTGAGATTGGGGCTACGTTACACCTCTTCCCATGCTTTTTCTTCCCCTTCGCCTCCCATCAGCTTTCACGTCTTCCTTGGGCATTCCAGTTCGGGGCGATAGAGGTGTGGGATGACGGAGTGTGACGAGATAAGGAGGTGAGGTGCGGCGCACTCCCTGCTGGTAACGATCTATCGAAGGGAGCGGATAACCCTGGCGGAACATCTGATTAGGACTCGCTGCTCCCATATATCACCTCTGTGTGCAGGCACGGAGGAATTTGCTCTGTTTGCTCTGCTATGCTTAAAGGAGAACGACGCCAAGCTTCACTTGCATCTCTCACATCGATCTGTCTTTACACGTCACTTTTCATCTGTTTTGTACTGTCCCGTGGGGGTTTGCAGTGTGAGAGGAGTGCTGTATTCAAAACCCTAGAGAGAAAACAGGATCTCTTTCATTGCCTCTCGCTTTTTGTGCTCTTCTCTCTTCTGCTGAGAGGGGCTTTAAAACTGTCAGGCTTTAAACACACACTTCATAACATTTACAATTTGGGTGGGGGTGGGGGTGGAGGGGGCCTTTCCACACCCCGATTTCCTATGCGTCGCCCAGGGTGGGA